>CAUYRH010036165.1:0-12631 GCA_963574655.1 Perodicticus potto | reverse complement strand
ACAGCAACCTCCAATTCCTGGGCTCAAGTGAGTCTCCTGCCTCCGCCTCCCAAGTAGCTGGGACTACAGGCGCCCGCCACAACGCCCGGCCATTTTTTGGTTGCAGCCGTCATTGTTGTTTGGCGGGTCCGGGCTGGATTCGAACCCGCCAGGTCAGGTGTATGTAGCTGGTGCCTTAGCCTGTTGAGCCACAGGCGCCGAGCCAGAACTATATAAATTATGCTATTAAAAGAATTAAATTTCTAAAGAGGTTAAAATTATGTAAATCATACCTGAAGTCTTATTTCGTGTTTACTAAAGTAATGTGAAATACTATTGGAGAACAATGAGTAAGCTAGGAGAATATTTTGCCAGTATTAGTAGAGCACTGTAGAGGTAGAAATGGAGATTGATGAATGGTTAAACTGTAAAGAGTTTTGAATGCCATACTGAAGAATTTGGGTTTTATTTAGTAAATATTATGAAACCATTGAAAACACTTAAGCAGAAGAACGACATTACTAAAATGATTTTTAGGAAGCTTAAAATCCAGTGTTGGTGTGATTCATAATGTGATGAAGAAGCTAGATACAAAACATTTAAGCAGAGTAGTTCCATGAAAAGATTACCAACAGTTTGCCACTTTATATTAGGAAAGACACATCTGCTACACCCCAGTCAGTTAATGGATCACCCCAAGCAGAACAACCTCCATTGGAATCTACAAGCAAAGAAGCCTTCTTTAACAGAGTGGAAACATTCTCTATATCCTTTTTACTTCATGTGAGTTGCACTTTCTACCTGCTCCTGTGATTATTACTCTTCCAGGGTATTATACCACTTACTCTGTTTTAAATTTAAGAATTAAACTTGGCTGGCAGTACCCGTGGCTCAGTAGATAGGGTGCCAGGCACGTACACTGAGGCCGGCAGGTTCGAACCCGACCTGGGTCAGCTAAAGCAACAATGACAATTGCAACAATAACAAGAAATAGCCAGACATTGTGGCGGGCGCCTGTAGTCCCAGGTACTCGTGAGGCTGAGGCCAGAGAATCGCTTAAGCCCAAGAGTTTGAGGTTGCTGTGAGCTGTGACACCAAGGCACTCTACCCAGGGCGACAGCTTGAAACTCTGTCTCAAAAAAAATAAAAAAAGGGTCGGGTCGGTGCCTGTGGCTCAACGGGCTAAGGCACCAGCCACGTACACCTGAGCTGGCAGGTTCGAATCCAGCCCGGACCTGCCAAACAATAATGACGGCTGCAACCAAAAAATGGCCGGGCGTTGTGGCAGATGCCTGCAGTCCCAGCTACTTGGGAGGCGGAGACAAGAGACTCGCTTGAGCCCAGGAATTGGAGGTTGCTGTGAGCTGTGATGCCACGGCACTCTATCAAGGGTGACAGCTTGAGGCTCTGTCACAAAAAAAAAGGATCAATCTTGGTAAGACATTTTTTAGGAAAATCAGCAGCTTAGTATGTTGTCCTCAGAGAGATATTTGAGATTACCTAAACTTTTCATTTTACAGAAGAAAAAAACTACGAGCCTGAGAGAAGAAAAAATAACTAATATCAGTATATAGTATGTTTTTACATATATCATCACATTTGATCATCACCTATGAAAATAGGTATTACTAGGCCAGGCATGGTGGCTCACGCCTGTAATCCTAGCACTCTGGGAAGCTGAGGCGGGTGGATTGCATTAGTTCACGGGTTTGAGACCAGCCTGAGCAAGAGGGAGACCCCGGCTTTAAAAAAAAAAATACGCGTTGTGGCGGGCACCTGTAGTCTCAGCTACTTGGGAGGCTGAGGCAAGAGAATCACTGAAGAGTTTGAGGTTGCTGTGAGCTATGATATCACAGCACTCTACCAAGGGCAATAAAGCGAAACTCTGTCTCAAAAAAAAAGAAAGAAAGAAAAGAAAAGCAAATGAGCATTACTATTATTATTACTTGTTTTACAGAAGAGGAGACAGTTTTGGGTAAGTTACATAACTTGCTCAAGATCAACCTGCTTACAAATGGTAGATCTAGGATTATAGCCTCATGTCTCTTGAGATTTTTCTTTGTGTATTAGTTCTCAATTGTTGCATAGCAGTTACCCTAAACCTTAGTGGCTTAAAACAGCAAACATATGTATCTTACAATTTCTGTGGCTTAGCTGAGTCCTCTGGCTTAGAATCTCTCAGAGGCTGCAGTCAGGATTGGCCATGGGCTGGGTGCTGTGGCTCATGCCTGTAATCCTAGCTCTCTGGGAGGCCAAGGCACGTAGATTGTTTGAGCTCACAAGTTCAAAACCACCCTGAGCAAAGCAAGACCCTGTCTCTACTAAAAATAGAAAAATTGAGGCAAGAGGATTACTTGAGCCCAAGATTTGGAGGTTGCTGGGAGTTAAGACGCCACAGCACTCTACCCACAGCAAAAAAAAAAAAAAGTCTGGTCATGGGCACTGTCATCTCAAGGCTCAGCTACAAAAAGATCCCCTTCCAAACTCAGTTATGGTGATTGTTGGCAGGATTCATTTCTTTGTGGCTATTGTACTGAGGGCTTCAGTTGGCCAGAGACCTCACTTGGTCCCTTGCTCATGGATCTCTCTGTAAAGACCGTTCACAACTTGACAGCTCTTCCATCAGAGTCAGCAGGAGAAAGAGCAAGATGGAAGCCATACTCATCTTGTAACCTAATGTCAAAAATGATATCCCATCATTTTTGTCATATTTATTCATTAGAAGCCTGTACTCAAGAGGAGGGGATTACACAAGGGCATGAATGCCAGAAAGCAGGGATCACTGGAGCCACCTTAAAAACTGTCTACATCGGGGCAGCGCCTGTGACTCAGTGAGTAGGGCACCGGCCCCATATACTCAGGGTGGCGGGTTCAAACCCGGCTCCAGCTAAACTACAACAACAACAACAAAATAGCCGGACATTGTGGCAGGCGCCTGTAGTTCCAGGTACTGTGGAGGCTGAGGCAAGAGAATCGCCTAAGCCCTAGAGCTGGAGGTTGCTGTGAGCTGTGACTCGACTACCAAGGGTGACAAAGTAAGACTCTGTCTCTTAAAAAAAAAAAAAAAAACTGTCTACATCACTTTGCTTTTACAGAAATCTTTAGTAGTTCCAGCTGGGTTTTTTTCCAAGTTTGCATTTCTTTCCTGTCCATACAAACATCTACATTTCTCTTTTACGGCACAAACTATTAACAAGGTCCTGACCTAGGAATAAAAAAATCTCAGAATTTAAGGCCATGAAACAAACTAAACCAGGTATGTTAATAACATTTACAGCTCACAGCAACCTCCAACTGCCTCAGCTTCCCAAGTAGCTGGGACTACAGGTGCCTGCCACAGTGCCCGGCCAGTTAATAACATTCTTTTATAGCAAAAGGATCCACTTGAGAATCACACCTTGCACCTAGTTGTAATGTTGCTTTAGCCTTCTTTAATTTGGAACATTTCCTCAGTTTTTCCTTGAATTTTTTTTTTTTTTGTAGAGACAGTCTCACTTTATCGCCCTCGGTAGAGTGCCGTGGCGTCACACAGCTCACAGCAACCTCCAACTCCT
Source organism: Perodicticus potto (assembly GCA_963574655.1). Lineage (NCBI taxonomy): Eukaryota > Metazoa > Chordata > Mammalia > Primates > Lorisidae > Perodicticus > Perodicticus potto. Next base: position 9,098 of record CAUYRH010036165.1, on the reverse strand, counting down.
GGGCTTAGGCGATTCTCTTGCCTCAGCCTCCCGCCACAACACCCGGCTATTTTTCTGTTTTGCAGTTCGGCTGAGGCTGGGTTTGAACCCGTTCGGTATATGGGGCTAGCGCCCTACTCGCTGAGCCATAGGTACTGCCCTTTTCCTTGAATTTTATGAGCTTGATATTTTTGAAGATTACAGGCCAGTTATTTTGTAGAGTATATCTCAATTCACATTTGTCTGATGTTTCCTTATGATTAGATTCAGGTTATGTGTGTGCGTTAACAAAGCATTGCTGAGTTCTCATGGCATCCTATCAGGGGGGCACAGTATTTTAATTTATCCATTTATGGTGATTACCACTTCAGTCACTTGATTAAGGGTATATTTGTGACATGTTTCCATTGTAAAATATCTCCTCTTTTGCAATTGAAAGGTCTTTTGTGCAGAGGGTCTTAGAATCTATGTAAATATCTAATTTCCCATCAAATTTTATTCATTTATTTGTAGCAGCATGGACTCAGATTTCAGTTTTTTTGTGTTTTTTTTTTTTGAGACAGAGCCTCAAGCTATCGCCCTGGGTAGAGTGCCGTGGCATCACAGGTCACAGCAACCTCCAGCTCCTGGGCTCAGGTGATTCTCCTGCCTCAGCCTCCCAAGTAGCTGGGACTACAGGCGCCAGCCACAATGCCCGGCTGCTTTTTTGGGTGCAGCTGTCGTTGTTTGGCGGCACCTGGATTTGAACCTGCCAGCTCAGGTGTATGTGGCTGGAGCCTTAGCCACTTGAGTCACAGGCGCCAAGCCAGATTTCAGTTTTTTATTCAACAGGTTATAATCCATTACTATCATTATATATTTTGATGTACCAGTTGTCCCTGATTTGGTCAGCAGGATCCCTGTGAGTTGGCTTCTATGTCTCTGGGATATGTCCATATAATTCTCTGACTTCCGTATTGCTTTCTGGAAGAAGAAATTCTAGGCTTACCTTATATTGGTCTTGGCCTATCCCTAGAATCAGCCATTTTTTCAAGAAGCCTTGGTTTTTTGGGTTTTGTTTGTTTGTTTGTTTAGTGAAGAATGTTATTTAAAAGCCAAGATCTGGGTACAAGGTCATTTCATAACTGCTGGGGTACCACTGTGCTCAGGCCCTTTCAGGGGAAAAAGCTAGGGAATGTATATATACACACACACCCCTACATTCATGTATCCACACACATATACACATTTACATACAAATTTATTTCTATATTTATCTTTACTTTTTTTTTCTTGAGACAGGATGTTGCTCTGTTACTCAGGCTGGAGTACTAGTGGCATGATCCTGGCTCACTGCAGCCTTGACCTCCTGGGCTCAAGTGATCCTTCTGCCTCAGCCTCCTGAGTAGCTGGGACAACAGGCACATGTCATTCTGCCCAGATGATTTTTAAATGTTGTGTAGAGACAGGGTTTTGCTATGTGCCTCAAGCTGGTCTTGAACTCACTGCCTCAAGCCATCCTCCTGAGTTGGTCTCCCAAAGTGCTAGGATTATAAGCCTGAGCCACCACCCAGCTTATCTCTATATTTTTAGAAATTATGAGTTCCTGCTCACATCTGTAATTCCAGTTTCATGCCACAGGATTCATTCTAGTTTTCCTCCTTTTCATTTGTGCCTCCCTTTTCAGCACTGAATTCCTCTTTACCCCTTTCAGGCCCTAGCATTCCCCTGCCTTTCCCCATGTGGATGCCATTTACATGCAACTTAGGTTCTGACACCCTATACTGACCTGCCTCTCCCCATCCCCCGGCTCAGACATAGTCCTTGTTTACCACCTGATGACTTTATTAAAACTAAATTGCTCTGGAAGGGGAAGTTATTTTAACCATCCTTCTATTGTTCCTTGCTTGAGGATATCTATTTTCTTTTGTTCTCCATGAACAAAATTAATCACATTTGCATTTTTTTTTTTTTTTTTTTTTTTTGCGACAGCCTCAAGCTGTCACTCTGGGTACAGTGCTATGGCATCACAGCTCACAGCAACCTCCAACTCCTGGGCTCAAGCGAGTCTCCTGCCTCTGCCTCCCAAGTAGCTGGGACTACAGGCGCCTGCCACAATGCCTGGCCATTTTTTTTTGGTTGCAGCTGTCATTATTGTTTGGCGGCCTGGGCTGGATTCAAACCCACCAGCTCAGGTGTATGTGTCTGGTGCCTTAGCCGCTCGAGCCACAGGCGCGAGCCAATGCATATGATAATTTTTTTAACTTAAGATAGTTAAATGATTTTATTATATGTACCTTTTTTTTTTTTTTTTTGAGACAGAGTCTCACTTTGTCACCCTCGGTAGAGTGCTGTGGCATCACAGCTTACAGCAACCTCCAGCTCTTGGGCTTAGAAGATTTTCTTGCCTCAGCCTCCTGAGTAACTGGGACTACAGGTGCCTGCCAAAATGCTCGGCTATTTTTTTGTTGCAGTTTGGCCGGGGCCGGTTTTGAACCTGCCACCCACAGTGTATGGGGCCAGCATCCTACTCACTGAGCCACAGGTGCAGCCATATGTTCTTTTATTTTAGATAATCCCTATTCCTTTAACATCTATATCTAAATTTTGTTTTCCAGCCTTCATTCTTTTTTTGTTTATATAAGAATGTTTTCCAAATTCCCACGTCTTAGAAGAAATACATCCTATATCCTCTTTCATGTTTTATCCTTTTTTCCCTTGTGCTCTGTAAAGTAAGAGCTTGTTAGGTAAAACATAAAAAAACCGATCTTGTGCTCTGTAAAGTAAGAGCTTGTTAGGTAAAACATAAAAAAACTGATTGTTAAATATTAAGGATCAATAAAATATTTTAGGCCACTGTCCCAAATACAGGCATACAGATTTTTTTAGTATTTAAAACACATACACTAATACATACCCTTTAGTACAAACAATCAAATGTCAAGGAGGATAATGAAGAATATTATTAATTTTACTGTTTTTATTTTTTGGAAAATAAAAATAGGTATGGGAAATAGGAGTGCATATTCAGAATCTAGGATAATGGGGTTTAAAAAAAAAAAATAGAAAGCCAGGCGCAGTATCTCACACCTGTAATCCCAGCACTTGGGAGGCTGAGGTGGGTGGATTGCCTGAGCTCTGGAGTTCAAGACCAGCCTGAGCAAGAGCAAGATCCTGTCTCTTGAAAAAATAGCGAGGCATTGTGTCGGGCACCTGTAGTCCCAGCTACTTTGGAGGCTGAGACAAGAGAATTGCTTAAGCCCAAGAGTTTGAGGTTGCTGTGAGCTGTGACACCATGGCACTCTACCGAGGGCAACAAAATAAAACTATCTTTTTTTTTTTTGAGACAGAGCCTCAAGCTGTCACACTGGATAGAGTGTGGTGGCATCACAGCTCACAGCAACCTCCAATTACTGGGCTCAAGCGAGTCTCTTGCCTCCGCCTCCCAAGTAGCTGTGACTACAGGCACCCGCCACAACACCTGGCCATTTTTTGGTTGCAGCCGTCATTGTTGTTTGGCGGGCTGGGCTGTATTCGAACCCGCCAGCTAAGGTGTACGTGGCTGGTGCCTTAGCCCGTTGTGCCACAGGCGCCGAGCCGAAAAATAAAACTATCTTAAGAAAAAAAGGTAGTAGAGGCCCGGTATGATGGCTCAAGCCTGAAATCCAGCACTTTGGGAGGCCTAAGTGGGAGGATTGCTTAAGGCCAGGATTTTGAGCAAGAGCAAGACCCCATCTCTACAAAAAATAGAAAAATTAGCTGAGCATGGTGGCATGCTCGTATGGTCCCAGCTACTCGGGAGCCTGAGGTAGGAGGATCACTTGAGCTCGGGAGTTTGAGGTTGTAGTAAGCTGTGATTGACTGCATTCTAGCTGGGTGACAAAGACTCTGTCTCAAAAAAAAAGTGAGGCCAGGCGAGTTGCTAATTCCTGTAATCCTAGCACTCTGGGAGGCCAAGGTGGATGAATTGCTTGAGCTGAGGATTTTAAGACCAGCCTGAACAAAAGCAGGACCCTGTCTCTATTAAAAATAGAAAAACTGGCTCAGCGCCTGTGGCTCAACGGGCTAAGGTGCCAGCCACGTACACCTGAGCTGGCGGGTTTGAATCCAGCCCGGGCCCGCCAAACAACAATGACGGCTGCAACCAAAACATGGCCAGGCGTTGTGGCGGGTGCCTGTAGTCCCAGCTACTTGGGAAGCGGAGGCAAGAGACTCGCTTGAGCCCAGGAATTGGAGGTTGCTGTGAGCTGTGATGCCACAGCACTCTATCCAGGGTGACAGCTTGAGGCTCTGTCTCAAAAAAAAAAAAAAAAAAAGAATTCATCCTCCTGGGTGGCGCTCAGTGAGTAGGGCGCTGGCCCTATATACTGAAGGTGGTGAGTTTGAACCCGGTCCCGGCCAAATTGCAAAAAAAATATAGCCAGGTGTTGTGACAGGTGCCTGTAGTCCCAGCTACTGGGGAGGCTGAGGCCAGAGAATCGCCTAAGCCCAAGAGCTGGAGGTTGCTGTGAGCTGTGACAACACAGCACTCTACTGAGGGTGACAGAGTGAGACTCTGTCTCTCTAAAAAAAAAGAAAAAAAAAAAAAAGAAATTCATCCTCCTGAGGAAGTTCAAACTTACAGGGAGATGAGAGGGGATGTTGAGGGAGTGGTACGTGAATGAACTCCAAAAGGTTCCTGACCCCCTTTGGAATGTTACCATCATACAAGTTACAGATTCTTCTAGAAAGAGTTACCCATAGATTTCATCAGCTTTTCTTTCTTTTTTTTTTTTTGAGACAGAGCCTCAAGCTGTCACCCTGGATTGAGTGATGTAGCATCACAGCTCACAGCTACCTCCAATTCCTGGGCTTAAGTGAGTCTCCTGCCTTCACCTCGCAAGTAACTGGGACTACAGGCGCCCACCACAACGCCCGGCCATTTTTTGGTTGAAGCCGCCATTGTTGTTTGGCGGGCTCGGGCTGGATTCGAACCTGCCAGCTCAGGTGTACGTGGCTGGCGCCTTAGCCGATTGAGCCACAGGTGCCGAGCCAACCCCCTCCCCTTTTTTTTCAAGACAGAGTCTCACTTTTTTGGCCTCAGTAGAGTCTATGGTGTCATAGCTCACAGCAACCTCAAACTCTTGGGCTCAAGTGATCCTCTTGCCTCAGCCTCCCAGTAGCTGGGACTATAGGTGCCTGACACAATTCCCAGCTATTTTTAGAGATGGGTCTTGCTCTTGCTCAGACTTCCTATGGTTCTAAGAACCCATGTTGCTTGGGTCATTCTAATTTGCACAGCAGGTCCAGGTGTGTAAAAATGACTTTATGATAATTTTCAGTTTAAACAGCCATGTTATGCTTTTAACTGTGAAATAGAGCCTAGGAAAAGAAGCAGTTTTGTGGGGAAGGTGAAGACAAAGAAACTGGGTCTGGGCAAACCAAATCCAAGGCATATCTGAGACATTGTACCAGTCAGGAATCTTTTGGTTATGGGTGACAGAGCCAGCTGACACTGATGTAGGGAGCAGAGGGAATGTCTTGGCTTCCTCAAAGGGTATAGCTATAGGCATGGCTCTATCAGGTTTTCAAATGACGCTATGAGGCATCTCTCTCTCTCCATCACTGGCCTCTGCCTTTCTCTATTATGTAGCCCTTTTAGGTAGATTCTCACCCATGTGGCAGCTGTTGTGGCCACCAGCAGTGTTAAGCTTCTCCTATCAGGTTAACAGCCTGGGCAAGGCCACTTTCCCAAAGATTCAGCAAGCATCTCAGGTCTAATGGGAATCAACTCTGATTGGATACTCATATTTGAATTAATTATTGTGACTTAACTGGCTGGTCTGGTGTGGTTGACAGCCTCTAAAACGGCCTCCTAGTATTCATGTCCTTTTGAAATCCCCTCCTCCTGAGTAATTCACTGCAAACTAGCAGAATATGGCATTTTAAGGTGCTATGATTTAGGTTACAAAAGATTGTGATTTCCATTTGCTGAAATTCTTTTTTTTTTTTTGGAGAGAGAGTCTTATTCTGTCTGGGGAGGGTGCCATGACATCATAGCTCACAGCAACCTCAAACTCTTCGGCTCAAGTGATCCTCTGTCTCAGCCTTCCCAGTAGCTGGGACTATAGGCACCTGCCACAATGCCTGGATAGTTTTAGAGATGGGTCTCACTCTAACTCTGATTGGTCTTAAACTCCTGAGCTCAAGCAATCCACCCACCTCAGCTTCCCAGAATGCTAGGATTACAGGTGTGAGCCATCTCACCCAGCCTGGAAGACTCCTGACAGATTTGATAAAGTAAACTTTTTTTTTTTTGAGACAGAGCCTCAAGTTGTCACCCTGGATAGAGTGCTGTGGCATCACAGCTCACAGCAACCTCCAATTCCTGGGCCCAAGCGAGTCTCCTGCCTCTGCCTCCCAAGTAGCCGGGACTACAGGCGCCTGCCACAACACCCGGCCATTTTTTGGTTGCAGCCGTCATTGTTGTTTGGTGGGCCGGGGCTGGATTCGAACCCGCCAGCTCAGGTGGATGTGGCTGGCACCTTAGCCCGTTGAGCCACAGGCACCGAGCCCAAAGTTTTTTTGTTTTTTTGCAGTTTTTGGCCAGGGCTGGGTTTGAACCCGCCACCTCTGGCATATGGGGCCAGCACCTTACTTCTTTGAGCCACAGGTGCCACCCGATAATGCAAACGTTTGTGCCGGAGAGACCCACGTGGCAAGGAATTGAGGGTGGCCTCCAACCCACATCCACCAAAGAACTGAGGCCCTCAGTCCAACAGCCCTTGAGGAACTAGGTGAACCTTGCCGACAACTATGAAAATGAATTTGGAAGCAGATCCTTCCCACCTTGAACCTTCAGATAAGATTCCAGTCCTGGGTGATACATTGATAGCAGCCTTATGAGAGATCATGATCAGAGAATAAGTGTGTGTTGCTTTAAGCCACTAAATTTTGGACTAGATTGTTACATAGTAAAAGACAACTAATACATCTGGATTGTGTGACTACCCCTGAAAAGGCAGATGAGGTCAGTCCTGAGTCTGTAGCCAGAGAGCAGAAAATAGGTGTCTCCCCAAAGGAAATCTAAGGTAGTTACCAGAAGAGGGAGAGAATCTGGGCAGGCAAAATCACCAGCTGCCCACCTCACACATCTATCTGGAAACATAAGGAGGCAGCTGGAAATATACCTAGAGTTATAGATTTGGCAGTGATTCGGACACATGTAATTGTTGAAATTGTAAGCGGAGCTGAAACTGCTCACAAAGAGGGAAAAGTCAAGGGCAGATCTCTTGGGAATAGCAACAATTAAGGGGCAGGTGGAAGAAGAGACAAAGGTGATTGGATGAGGACAGAGCGTAGGAAGAGAAGTGTTTCAAGGCGGACATGAACAGCTTCTACGCTTAGTAAGACATACATCTGAGGAATCACATCCTTCTGTTGGAAATCTGGGCCTTCAGTTTGGAAGTTGTATATCGGGAAGCCATCAATATAGAAGTGACTGTTGAAATCAGGCACATGGATGATTGTGTCTAGTGAGAGAGTATAGATGGGGAAGAAGGACAAGGACAAATCCTTGTAGAATCTGTGGATTTAGGCAGCAAGGGAGGGAAGAGGACTCAGAGAAAGCCAGCTGAGAAAGAATAGCTGGAGAGGTAGGAGAAATCCAGGAAAGACTAGTTTCCTAGAAGCCATGGGCATTTCAAAACAGGTAAGTCAATCAGTGGCAAATGCTAAAGAGAGGTTACAGGTGATGAGAATTAAGAAGAGAGTCATGGGTGGGACACTGTGGCTCACGCCTGTATCAATCCTAGTACTTTGGGAGGCCAAGGCGAGTGGATTGCTTGAACTCAGGAGTTCAAGATCAGCCTGAGCAAGAGCCAAAAAATAGAAAAACTAGCCAGGTGTGATAGTAGGAAACTCTGGTCCCAGCTACTTGAGAGGCTGAGAAAAAAGTATCACTGGAACCCAGGAGTTTGAGGTTTCTTTGGCCTATGACACCATAGCACTTTACCCAGGGCAACAGAGTAAGACTCCATCTGAAAAAAAAAAAAGAGAAAGAGAGAGAATGGTGAATCAGTAATGAGGAGGTCATTGGCATCATAGTGGGAACCATTCCAGCAGAAATTGGGAGCAGAAGCTAGACCGCAGGGGGTTCACATAAAGGAGAGGTATAGAAAGCAGACTATTGTGGCAAGAAGTTGTACACATGTGCAGGTTGAGGTGAAAAGTCTAGACCGAGTCCTTGCACTCCCATCTCAGAATAATTTCAGTTGCCTTTCTTGAGTTCTATTACATCTTTCTGAGATGACAAAGTCCAAAGTAGCCCACAAACTAAATAAGTTTTGGCAAATTGTTGTTATAAAGAGCCAGATAGTAAATATTCCAGGCTTTTGTTAGTCATATGGTCTCTGCTGCAGCCACTGAACTCTGCCATCACAGAGGTTGTAGAAAGCATCCACAGACAATGTGTAAACAAGGGAGCGTGGCTGCATTCCAGCAACCTTATTTATCAAAAAACAGGCAGAGGCAAGATTTGGCCCCTGGGCTAGTTAGCTGATTCGCTCACCCAAGGCTTGTGGAAAGGGATTGAAGATGCAATAAATGGAGCAATTGATGAAGCAAGCATAGGATCAAGAGTAAGGAAAAAGAGTTTGCTTCAGAAAGACCAAAGAGGATTTTTTGTTTTTGTTTTGTTTTGTGGTTTGTTTTTTTTTTTTTTTTTGGAGACAGAATCTTACTCTGTTGTCCAGGCTACAATGCTGTGACATCATCATAGCTCACAGCAACCTTAAACTCTTGGGCTCAAGCAATCATCTTGTGTCAGCCTCCCTAAATATCTGGGACTATGGGTGCTTGCAACAATGCCCAGTAATTTTTCTATTTTAAGTGGAGACTGTGTCTCACTCTTGCTCTGGCTGGTCTTGGGATCCTGAGCTCAAGGGATCTGCCCACTTCAGCTTTCCCCAGTGCTGGGATTACAGGTGTGACCCACTGTATCCAGCCAGAAAGAAGTTTCTTTTTTTTTTTTTTTTTTTGAGACAGAGCCTCAAGCTGTCACCCTGGATAGAGTGCCATGGCATCCCAGCTCACAGCAACCCCCAATTCCTGGGCTCAAGCGAGGCTCCTGCCTCCGCCTCCCAAGTAGCTGGGACTACAGG
>CAUYRH010036163.1:0-23411 GCA_963574655.1 Perodicticus potto | reverse complement strand
TCAGTCCAAACCTGAGGATATCCAGGCAGCAAAAGAATTTCTCCCTTGGCCACTGCACCTTTGTTGCCACTGTTCTGCAGTACTGGAATCCCTATAGGGTGAGGTCTGGTTCCCTCTGGAAGGCCACAGAGTTGGGGAGATGACTCTCCAGAGTTAGACCCCAGCAGGATCACTCTACTAATGCTGAAGTTGGGTGGGAGGTGCCTCCTCTTAGGTTTGCGCACCTCAGCAGCTTCCGAGCCACCACCCGCAGCACAGGAACCCAAGCCTGTCTGCTGCTGAGATACTCTTTTTCTTTAGGCCAGGTCAGTCACCTTTCCCTGTATGTCTTCCTGTACAGTTACTATATTCACAGGTACAGAACAGCTCTATAGCCACCGCCTATGCAATGCCCAGTCCTAGCTAAAAAGTACAGATAGTCTGGATTCTGGAGGAGTTGGACTTCTAGACTGCCAGGATAGGGGTGGGAGGGTAGACTGAAGGATTAAGGTGGCACAGAAAACATTTGTTCAAATTTCCTACCAGACAAGGGAGTTCCTAGACTCTCAGTAGGGGTTCTCTTGAGAAGGAGTCCTAACTTCCAGTAATTCGCTCCGGTGGGGTGAGGAAGGAGAGCCTCAGTTTATTGCTCACCAGTAGAGATCACACAGTAAGCAAGCAGCTCTCTTAGGGGAGGGGACAGCCACACAACCTCTTTGGGATGAGATCTGTACTGAAAATAGTTTCTTTGGGGTCGAAGTTTGCCTCAGCAAGGAAGACGAGCAATTATCTATCTCATCTCTCAGCTCCGTTCCCCTCCTTCAGCTTAGTTGGGTTCTTTCTGGCTGTCATCTCTCCCTCTGGACTGGAGCCTCAGTTGGGAGCTGGCTCCAATCAGCTGTCATACCCTGTTACCCTTTGTTCTTGTTGGATGTGAAAATTGGAGTTAGGGAAAACAGCCAACCTGAGGATTTAGCAGAACACCACTCACATTGAGACCAAATGAACTAATAAACAGATAAAAAGGCTACCAGACACACAAGCCCACAGATGCATGCACAGTCAAAAACACAAAGACATACAGACAAAACAAAACAAACAAAAAAATCTACAATAAAAATAATAATTGTAAAATAATGGGGGAAAAAAAACCTCTAAAAAATCTGATGTAAGCACTCTCAGAAACCATAAGAAGGGAAGAAGAGGAAAAGAGAAAGAAAAGAAAGAAAAAAAAGTATTGTTTGTAATAGAGTTAAAAAAGAAGAAAGAGAAAGAAAAACAAAATTACAAATAGAAAAAATAAAATTAAAAAGAAAATAAAAAATAAAAAATTAACAATAGCTCCTCCAAGAAAAGTATGGGAAAAAAGAAAGAAAAAGGCACCAACCTCAATCTATATGCCTGAGGTAGATGTCAAATTTAGTAGGAATAAATTTAAAATGCGATATACTTTCTGGACACCAGGTGTTGCTTTGAGTGGTTCCCAGGCTTATACCTGATTCACAGTTTATAATGTTACTATAGTAACCACTCTACCTGGCCGGTGGCCATTTTTGGAGTTTCTATAAAAGTTTGTTTCCTAAATGCTGCCCCACTTCAGATGCTCTGTTCCAGACAGGACACCTATCCAACCTTCAAAATCGGTGCAGGAGTCCACGCTTCACAAATCTTTCCACTCTGCTCTCACATTCTCCGCAAACTGGCAACTGCAATCGGCTGCGGGGGAGGGGCTGGCTGCCACTGCTCTGGCCCCCAGCACTGCTGCCGCCACTGATCCCGCAGCTGCAGTGCCTGGGGATCTCTTCCCCAATTGCCAAGGCTCAGAGTCCCTTCATTGAGCCCTAGTTTCCCACGCAGCCTGAACAGCCAGACCTCACCAGTGTTCCCTACCAGGGATGGTACAGACCATTTCAATTTCTCCTGCTGTTCTGGGAAAAAGTGTCTGCCATTTTGACAATTCAAAATGGGATTCCCAGGCGGGATCCCCTCCCCTGAATTTTCCCTTGGGCTGCCCAGCCCTGCATGGCTCTGAGGGGCACCCCTCTCTGGACGTCTAAATCTGCTTAGGAATCCACAGTTCACTGAAATTTTCGTCAACTAGATTTTGTGAATTGTGAACTGCCATCCTCCATGAGGGAGGGGCCAGCTGCCAGCCTGCTTGGCCAGGCAGGGGAAAAACTCCATAGCAAAGTCCTGGTTTTGAATTGCACCTCAAACACAGCAATTCACCAATTCGCTGTGCATCTCCAGCTGTCTATCCACTCCAGTAATCCATGTGGGTAAAGATCCAGAGCCCCCTCCCTCTCACCTGATGACCAGGGAGAGATGGGCTACACGTCTGTCCCGACCGCCATCTTGCTCCACCTCTTAAATTAATTTTTGAAAAAAAAGGAGGAGAAAAAAAGGAAGAAAAAGAAGAAGGAAGTATCTTGGGGCATATGTCCTTAACGTAAAAGCAAATGATGCAAATAAAGACAATGCAGTTAGCATGAGAAAAGCAAGAATGTTTTAACACAAGTGACCCCAACACAAGAAAAATAGGGAAAAATATTAGCAGCATAGAAAAATCAGTAGTATTAAAAAAGAAAAAATAGCTACTGTTTATTGAGTGTTACTACTTGCCAGGTACAATGATAAGCACATGTGTTCATTTAGTTAAAAGTGAATTGCCTATTTCTGAAGGTAGAACTAATTCTAGAACTAATTCTAGGTAGAAGGCTCATTTCCTTCTAAATGAGGGGTCTCAGTGAGCACATATACACAAGATAGGAAGAAAACAAAAGCAAGCTTTAATACTGCTTCCCACCTGCCCAGGATCCAGTGTGGAACAGAGGGGAGGGCCAATAGAAGCTATAAATTTTAAGCAGCGCAGGCAGGGGATGGCACACACTGGTGACAGAGAATGGAGTGGGCACTATGCCAGTGGGCTGCAGGTTCTCAAGGCAGTTGGGCCTCACCTTGCTGATTCTGATGAGTGCTGCAATCCTACTAATGGACGTCAGCAGGTGTAGCAGCATTGGCTCAAACCAGGTATATGGTCTGTTGACTCAGATTGCTTTAAAAAGATGTCCATAGTCAAAACTATTGAAAAGGGCACTCAGCGGGACTTTGTGATCAGAGGAGATGGTTAGCAATCTCTGGAGACATGTTGGTTGTCATGAGGTTTGGAGAAGAGAGGCGAAGTGACTGACATCTGGTGGATAGATGCATCTCATGGCTAGATGACTGCCATCTAGTGGATTGTAGCTAAATCCCCTGTAATGCACAGAGGATCCACCTCAACAAAGGATTTTCCAGCCCATAATGTAGATAGTGCAACTGTTGAGGAACCCTGCGGTAGAACCTCACTTGTGCAGGGTTAACTACTGTTCTGGATGCTATTGACGACAGCCAGGAATCAAGGGCTAAGATGCTCAGCGGCAATTAACACATAAATCTTTTTCAAATCGATTGCAAAAATAAATAATTGGTGATTGAAGTGTTCCATATCTTAACTGCAGCATTGATTAATGAGTATATGCAGAACTCACTGAATGGTAGACTTGAAATATATGTTTTGTTGCACGTAAATTATGCTTCAGTGAAGTTAATTTTGAAAAACATTGATAATCTCTCACTCAAAATCTAGTATTTGATTTAAATTCAAACTGTCATATTATTCATTCATTGTTTTCAGCAAGCATTCCTTGAGTGTCTTTATGCAATTTACTTAGGACAGATACATCAGTGATCAGAGAAAGCAAAGCTCCCTTCCCTCAAAGACCTTACATGATAGTAGTGGATCATCCCTTTTTAAAATATGTTTTAGGCTCAGTGCCCAGAGTACAGTGGTTACGGCGCCAGCCACATGCACTGAGGGTGGTGGGTTCGAACCCGACCCGGGCCTGCCTAACAACAACAACTACAACCAAAAAAAAAAAAAAAAAAAAAAGATAGCCAGGCGTTGTAGCAGGCACCTGTAATTCCAGCTACTTGGGAGGCTGAGGCAAGAGACTCACTCAAGCCCAGGAGTTTGAGGTTGCTGTGAGCTGTAACGCCACAGCACTCAACCAAGGGTGACAAAGGGAGATTCTATCTCAATAAATAAATAAAATATGTTTTAGACTTGAATAGTTCAATAGTCAATCTACTGAGCAAAGAGAAAGTTAATTAAAAAGTAGTACAGGATAGAACTCTCAAAAGGGGATTTCTACAGGAACATTTACTAATAGAGCACTCAAAAGCAGCAAATATCTCAATTGACTCTCATAACAACCATATAAAGTAGGTAACAGTTTCATCCCCATTTTAAAGATGGGGAAAGGTCATGCGACTAGCCCAAAGTTAAATAATTAATATAGATCTTAGATTTGAACCCAGGTCAGCCTGATTTCAGAATATAGTATGCTGCCTGGTATGTGAAATCCTGCAGAAATGTGTAGGAGCAAGAAAATCACAGAATAATGATGAGGATTTACAGCCACTGTAGCATAGTCTCAAGATTATAATTGCAGAGACACTCGGCAAGAATTCAATATCCAGTAAGAAATTAGAAGCTGTGTTGAGAAGATAATATGCATTCAAGCAAGCCATTTCCACTCTCCTCTCAGACACACAGAAATCCCATATTCCTCAAACCTCTTCATCTAGGTAGTGGGGTGTGATAGGATTTGACTAATGGGATGTGGGCACAGGCAGTGTATGCCCCCTGTGGACATAGCCCCTGAACTACATGTGTGAACTTGTACCTTCTGTTTCTTAGCACGTGGACAGGGTAATCCAGAGGATTGAGTGGACAACTCCAGCTCAATCCTGAGTTGCTCCTGAGGCCTGAGAAGATTAGGACACTTGAATCTCCATGTGGAAGATGGCATGCTGAACATCTGATTTAGACTGTAACATGAGTGAGAAGTAAATCTTTATTGTGTTAAGCCACTAAATTTGGGAGTTACTTATTACATTAGTTAGTTATGATTATTTTGCCTGTCTGAAGCTCCATAAAGTCAAGAAGAGAAATCACGATAAAATAACACTACAACTTTCTATGTGAGATAAATTTATAATTTTTTAGTTTATTTACATGTAAATAGTGTTCAAAGAAATTGAGGTACAGAATAAAGACACATAATGTATGAAAAGGTAAACTAAGTTTAAAATTGAGAGGAAAAGGGAAGCAAAGGTAAATAAATTAAGAAAAGGAGATGAGGCTGGGAGCAAAGTCCACAAAACAGATCCATCATCTTCTTTGGAGATGAGTCACAGATTTGAGTCTAAGCTCTCTAGGAACCTAAAGAGGAAATCACAATAAAGTTTGTTATTCACTGTACCCATAAAGCAGGCGCAAATCAGGCACTCAGGAGAAGCATGTTTATTCTAGTTCTAAGACCAGAGAGAAATTTTTCCTGTGGGTCCTCATAAAAACGACACTATGAAATATATATGACGACATCCTCAGGGGAGAAAAAAAATCCTCACTGTAAACCCAGCAATGAGTTTTATAAGTCCGTTATATATAAAATCCCTTAGTAGAGGGTGGTGAAAAGATGGCTGAGCACAATTCAAGGGCAAGGATACAGTTGTGGAATGCTGTTGAATGAACAATGTGAAGAGGACTGCTAATTAAACCAAACCCACTTAGTAAAATAATTTTATAGTCGACATGTTTAAAACAACTCTTTGGTAAATGCAGTCATAATTTACTCAAAAGCCTTAAATGCTATTCTCAAGTAAATTCCCTCTGTCTTTCTTAATTATAAGCCCCCAATAAAAAGCCAAGTAAAAAACTGTTATAGCAAAAACCCATCTTGATGGACTATATTAATGACGTAATAGTGCCCAACTCATGGTTTAGAGAATCAGAGTGACTTCAATTGAATTTATGCAATCTCATTGAAGGATAGAAATATAGCAATGGCTTATGTATATTGATCTATATTATTACCCCTTGTAATGAGTCATGACTTCCAATAGTTATTTGCAAAATTACTTACATTTATCATATAGAATATAAAAAGGTTCTACTCTCAAATATCTGATATAGTTTTCTTGCTTCTACTCTGGAAAAAAGGCTTTCTTTTTAGAAACAAAATTCATTTTTAAAACTCCCCTTCCTCAATTAAACTGCTTTCCTAATATAAATAAATGAAGCTATTTAATCATTTAAAATTTGAGTTATAGACAAAAAGCAGCAGGCCATACCATAAAGAATTTAAAGAGTCTCGTTCAAAGCAATGATAACAAGTGCCATCTAAGCTGATAACACTGCAATCTAGTCAAGATGGAGACAAAACATAAATACAAGTGGAATCAGTTACTTTCAAATCAAGAAATGTTTCTGTATTCATCTTGTAAAAATGAATCTACTTGCACTTGATAATTCTTAATGACAAATACATAATTAAATTGTAAGATGATTTAAAAAAGTGAGCCACCTTTAAAACTACATTAAGATTAGATAAATAAGTTGATAAAAAGAACTCTTTTTAATGAAAAAATGGTGTTTAACAGTAATGAGACTCTTATTTTTACTTTGGTTTTTGTCTGCTCCTTGTTTAAACGTGTCATATTCTAAGAAATACCTAAAGTCCTATCAAATGTTCTTGGAGTGGAATTTGTTATTTGGAAACACACAGAAGTCATTTTGGAGCCAAGGCTGTTGAATAAAGTCATTCTATAGCCTATATATTTTGAAATACTTGAGGGAAAAGTCACATTTTTTAAATTTATTCTTATAATTGAAGATGCTTCATGCACTGGCAATAGCTGTTTCTTCACACATTAATTTATTCAGTTGTGCTAGCTGACAAGCAGAGGGGGATCATAAAGATGAGGCCTTTTTTAGATGAAAGAAAAAACCCATAAAGCATTAAAAATAAAATATGTGGAAGGGAATTTTTGTTTGAGAAAATAAATCACAAAATTTACAAATTTCAAAAAGGAATATATAGCAAAAACATCACAAAAGCCAGAAAGTTAAGTAACAGTTTAATCATTAATTTCCTGATACATTTTCTTAAGACAGTTTCCTATAGTTTGGGGCAGTCTCTTTGATCGGGCCTTCAAGTGTTAACATTGTTATATATCATTTCTTATAGAAAGATTAGAAAAGATAATTTACTATTTCCCCTAACAAGATAGATTGGGCTTGGCTGTTTGGCATGTTTGTTTGTTTTAAATTCACAGTTGAAAATGTTTTAACCTCATGATTCCTAATTTGTAGTATCATGTACATTTTTAAAACTGTTTTCAAATGTGGTAAAACTTCTATATCTCTATAAAGTTTTTTTTGTATATGAGCTATCATAATTCAGTCATTGTGTGATAATACAATGATCACTTGTATTATGATCACTTAACATAAGATCTAAACAATTAGCAAATTTTCGGCTCGGCACCTATAGCTCAAGTGGCGAAAGCGCCAGCCACATACACCAGAGCTGACGGGTTCAAATCCAGCCCAGTCCTGCCAAACAACGACAACTGCAACCAAAAAAAAAAAAAAAAGCCAGGCATTGTGCAGGCGCCTGTAGTCCCAGCTACTTGGGAGGCTGAGGCAAGAGAATCACTGGAGCCCAGGATTTGGAGGTTGCTGTGAGCTGTGATGCCACAGCACTCAACAGCTTGAGGATCTATCTCAAAAAAAATAAAATAAAATAAAAGTAAAAATAAAAACAATTAGCAAATTTTTAAGTACTAACTATAGGCACTGCATTATACAATATTTCTGTAGGACTTATTCATCTTGTATAACTGAAACTATATATCCTTTCACTAATACCTTCCCATCCCCTACTCCCACCATAAACCAGTCCCCGGCAACCACCATTGTACTCTCTGCTTCTGTGAATTTGACTATTTTAGATTTGTCCTATAACTGGGATCCTGTGGGTTTTGTCCTTTTTTAAAAAAATAGATTTAGGAAGTAAAAGTGCATTATTTTTTTAATAGAAATATTATGTAGTGGTGAAGTCTGGGCTCTTAGAGTACTCATCCCAGAAACAGTATGCATTGTTCTCAATAGGTAATTTTTTATCCCTCCCCCTACCCAATCCTAGCCTCCCACCTTTTGTGTAGGATAAAGCATAGGGTTAAAAGTGCTGGGCACTAGGGACAAAGTGATTTGGAAAAAGCATCACTGCTGGCCCCACGTACTAAAACCAATACTCACTAGACACAGCGTGGTGTCCCGACCCTAAGTCATGTATTAGCAGTGATAAGGTTAGCATAAGACAAAGTATGGCAAACAGGATTGGTTAGGATTTGAATCACACAGTTAAAGAAAAACAACTTGTTTTTTAACCTTGACTCTTTCTTCGAAGCTTTCCTTGTACTATATTTCAATAAAAGCCAGTGAGAAACATTAGAGGGGCTGCACCCTTGTCTCTCCATGCAGAGGGCTTGCTGGTGTTGACCTCCCCAGACCCCTCAGTTCAATCCAAATAGACTGAATAGGTGTTATTCATTTGCGTTGTTCATCTGTCAACACTTCTAGAGTCCCAGTGTACATTATTCTGCTCTGTACGACTGTGTACCCACGGTTTCACTCTCGTATAAATGAGAACATATTTTCCATTCTCGAGTTACTTCACTTAGAACAGTGGCCTCTAGTTCCATCCAAGTTCCTGCAAAAGACATTATTCCATTAAATTTTATGGCTGAGTAGTACTCCGTGATATAGATATGTCACATTTTCTCCATCCAATTATATATTGATTCCCTATCTTTGCTATTGTGAATAGTGCTATAATAAAACATACCAGTGCAGGTATCGTTTTGATAAAATAATTTCTTTCCTCTGGGGTAAATACTCAGCAGTGAGATTGTTGGACCAAAAGGTAAGTCTATTTTTAGGTCTTTGAAACATCTTCATACTATTTGTCATAAAGGGTTTACTAATTTACATTCCCACAAACAGTGTATAAACATTCATTTTTCTTTGCATCTGTGCCAGCATCTATTGCTTTTTGACTTTTTAATAATGACCATTCTGACGAGTAGGATGGTCTCTCATCATCGTTTTAATTTGCATTTCTCTGATGATCAGGGATGTTGAGCATTTTTTCATATCTCTGTAGGTCATTCACATGTCTTCTTTGAAAAACGTCTCTTCATGTTGTTTGCCTGCTTTTTAATGGGGTTATCTGTTTTCCTGCTAAATTATTGAGGTTCTTGTAGATTCTGGAGATTAGTCCTTTGTCAGAGGCGTGGCTTGCAAATATTTTTCTCCCATTCCGTGCTTTGTCAATGTGTCTACCAACAAATTGTCCCCTTTGTCTACTTTTGGTTTTGTTTCATTTGCTTTAGCAGTCTAGTCAATAATTTCTTCATCTAAGCCAATGTCCAGAAGAATTCTTCCTAGTTTTTAGAAATTTTATATTTTCTCATCTTATATCTAAGTCTACCACCTAGAGATAATTTTTGAAGAAGTTGAGAGAGAATGACCCAGTTTCATTCTGTTGTGTAAGACTATTCAATTTTCCCAGCATCATTTATTGAATAGGGTGTCTTTTCTGCAGTGTATGTTTTTGTCTGCTTTGTCAAAGATCAGTTGGTTGTAGGTACATGCCTTCATTTCTGAGTTCTCTATTCTGTTCCATTGATCTATGTGTATATTTTTATACCAGCACCATGCTGTTTTGTTTACTATAGCCTTGTAACATAAAATGAAGTTAGGTGGTATGATGCCTCCAATTTTGTACTTTTTGCTTAGGATTGTTTCGTCTAATTGAGCTCTTTTTTGATTCCATGTAAATGTAGGATTATTTCTAATTCTGTAAGAAATGACATTGGCATTTTGATAGGAATTGCATTGAATCTGTAGATTACTTTGACCAGTAAGGTCATTTTAAAGATACTGATTCTTCCAATCAACGTGCATGGAATTTTATTTTATTTGCTTGTGTCATCTATGTTCTTCCACTGGCATTTGGCAGTTCTTGTAGAGTTCTACTTCCTTGGTTAAACAGGTATTTAATTAATTAATTAATTTTGTAGCTATTGTAAATGGGATTGTGTTCTTTATTTGATTCTCAGCCAGGCCATTATTATACATTAATTTTGTTACCTAAAACTTTACTGAATTTATTTATTAAATCTAGGAGTATTTTGGAGGAGTCTCTAGGTTAAACATAGACATAAATTAATATTAAATAGTATACTTAATTGATTTTCAAACTATTTATAAATATTTTAAATATAATAATAAATATTTTTTACATTTAAAAAATAATAAGAATCCAGGATTTTGTTATTTCTTTCTAGCAGTGGAAAGGTACCATAAATGTAGCAGAGACCTGTAGCCTTCTACATAAGAAACCCAACCCCAGAGGCTAGGGGCCTGTAGTTTTGTGGTTAGAATGCCAGCCCTGTGCACCAGGGGTGGCAGGTTCGAACCTGGCCCAGGCCTGTTTAAGAAAAAAATAAAAAGAAAGAAACCCAATCCCAAACTAGCTAAGTAGCTAAGAGAGGATAAGTAGAAGGCAATCAGCACCTAACTCAGCTTCAATCCCAAACCCTGAGATGTCTGACTTCTCTGAGGAAATATCATTTCAAAATTTGCATTTGTGTAATGGTTGCAAAACCAATGACTTTGAGTCTCAAGAAGATGATAATGATGCAGCAGAAGCACAATTTCAGAGCACTAGCGATTGTCAACAATCACAGGACCTGGCTGTCTAACCTGCTGTTCCACCACGTGTAGAACAATCTACCTTTAACTCCAGCTGAAATCTGAAAGTTCCATACAGCCTCATGCAGCAGAAGGTGTAACTGTAAGTCATGAAGAGCCTAAAGACACCCCCAATACACACAAATACAATGGAATCCATACGTAGTCATGTATAGCCTGAATTCTCACCTTACTTCCCATAGGAGCGACCTGTCTTCCAAGCAACTCAAGTCATGTAGCACAGTGATCATGAGCAGAGACTTTGAAATCACACAGAATTTGGTTGAAGACCCACTTCTGCTACTTAATAATTATTGAGGCTCAAAGAAAATTGTTTAGATTCATTGAGGCTCTAATTGTCTCATCTATAAAATAAGGATAATAAGTGATAGCTCCTTCGTAGGATGATTAAGAATATTAAATGAGGTTTACATGTAAAGAATACAGGTACAAGAGGGACTGGATAACATTGGCTTTAATTAATGTATTTAAAGAGTGTAAGTAGGATTAAGGGCACAGTGAGTCACTGAAAAACAATCTATTTTGTACTTGGGATCATTCCTGAAGAAACACTGGGCCTCTTTGTAGTGAGTACAACATCTTTTATTAATGTATTCATGTAACATAAATTTATTGGGTCCTTACTACGTGATAGGATACAAAGACAATTAAAACACAATCCTTTTTTTTAAGAAGCAAATGTTTTACTGATGAGATAAAGACATAGATAACTAATTACAATGCATTAGATCAATACCACAGACTATTAGAAATTAAATTCTAAGTGTTCTTAAAGGAAAGAGAAATTGATTCTTTTTAAGAGGTTTAGAAAGGCTTCCTTGAGAAACTTATATAGGCATAGAGTTTTGAAGACTATTATAATAAAAAAGGAGAGGAAGTGAGAGTATCGATAAAGAGGAAACAATGTGAAGAGAGTGATATATAGTTTAATCATTAAATAAGCATTTTTCGCAAAACGTTATCTTCTAGTGGGTCATCACTACATTATTCAGATTGGCACTATATTTCCCAACCCTAAATTGCCTCAATGGAATCAAATTTTCTCCTTTTCCTGAAGCCAGGTACTCAGCCAATGTAAAACTTCAAGTATGTATTAACACAAATCCCTGTTAATGCCTCAGTAAAAAGAAGGTGAGAAAACTTTAAAACAAAAGAAACTCGTTAGCTTGACTTTCGCAATGTATGATGGAGACATGTTATTTTTTTTGCTACACAATTTTTTTAAATAAACTTAAAGCTAGTCCTTAAAAATCGAATATAGCAGCTGTTGAGAGAAATGACAAATACTGTACTTTAATTTTTGGATATACTATTCTATGTAATGCAATTTTAGTCTCCAAAGACTCATATGGGTCTAGAAAGTACATTGCTCATTCTATGATATACAACTTACTTACGACTTAAAATAATTGGATTTTATTTTTTAAATGCAATGCTGGAGGAAGCCTCATGTCATAAAGATATTTTCACATTTTTCTTGCCAGCTATTATGACATGAGCATAGATTGTTAGGCTTCCTGTGTGAGAAGTAGCACATGATACCTGCTCCAGGTTTCTACTTGTCTATGCACATACAATGAACTATGCTCCAACTTAGTGGCTATGGACAACAATTTATTATATTCTCTTACAGTTCAGGGGGATAATGGGCTCAGTTGGGTAGTTCTGGTTTAACATGCTTCATAAAGTCGTAGGCAAATATAACTGTGCCCAGAGTCACTTGAAGGCTTCTGATATGTCTAGTGCAGACTGGGATGGCAGGAACAGCTGGGAGCTGATTAGGCTGTTCCTTTTTCTCTCTCCCTCTGTCTGCTCATCCTCTTCCTCTTTTTACTCCTCTTTCCTCTTCCTGTCCCTGTCCTTATTCCTTCTCCATTTCTTCCCCCTGCCACCCACCCCCTCTTCTTGTGGCTTCTCCATATGGCTACTGCGAGCTTCTTCTTGGTACTGGAAGTGTCGGGAAGCTTAGACTTCTTACATGGGGGTTGGCTTCTCCCTAGAAAATATTCCAAATTGCCTGAATGGAAGCTGTAAACTTTTTAATGAGCTAGCCTTAGAAATCACAAAATATCTCTATTGCATTCTACTGTCAAGCTCGTCACTGAGGTCAACAGAAGGCACATTGGACCATACCACTCAATGGAAGGAGTTGCAAAGAAATTGTCACCATCTTTAATTTACGATAATACCTACACAATAATGAAATATTGTGAGATTTCTTCAAACTTTTTTCTTCCCTTCATAGTGAATTTGAAAGATACTGAGATTACCATAAAACTCCTAAATTTAAACTATACCAATTAGTTATTTAACCTAATTTGTTAATTGGTTTCTACTGATAATTAAGAAAAAAATATAAAAACTAATATAAAATTGTCCTTTATACTCAGTTTGGCTTACTGATAAGAACTTTTTTTTCAAGAATCTTTTAAAATAATTATCAAGAATGTCCTCTACAGGTGATAACTGTCAATAAGTATGAAGGTAAATACTCTGCCAACATTTAGTGATTTCAGCCACTTTTAATCCCACTCCAATTTGCCTCCTCATTCACTGGGAACATCAAAAATGTTTGATGTAATGCAAAATGAATTTCTGAGCATGTCTACTTCTCTCCAGACCATGCCAGCTGCTACATGACCATGAAATAGAACCACAGCCCTTTCAAACTTTCAATGTTTTGGTATGTTCAGCATAACCTATTTTCACTACAGAATTATCATGGAAGCATGATTCAAGAGAAGGATATATATATCCTAAGATAAATATTTCATATGACACAACCAAATTTCCATCTACAAGTTGATATTAAGAAACTGCATTCTCCTCAAGGCAGCTTATACAAAGGGTGATTTTGTTAAACAAAGCACCTGGGTTACTTCTAGTTACCCATTTATTGCTGCATTACTATCCCAGACTTCATAAATTAAAAGAACAATCATTTTGTTATATCTCACAAATCTGTAGAACAACATTTTGAGCAGAGCTCAACTGGGCAACTCCTCTCTACAGAGCAATGACTGAGGTCACTCAGTGATAATCAGCTGGTGGCTGGACTGGGCTGGAGAGTCCAAGATGCCTTCACTCAGATGTCTGGCACTTGAGGGTGCCCCACATCCTTCCATGGATTCTCAGGGACTTTCCAGGAGGCCTGTCCAGGAGAGCAGTCAAACTTCTCTCACGAAAGCTTAGGTTCCAAGAGTAAGTGTTCCAACAGACAGGAAAGGAAGCTACCAATAAATATTATAAGGCTTGAGCAGAACATTAGCATCCTGTCACTTCTGCCATATTCTTTTGGTTAAACTAGTCACAGAGAATCTGCTCATTTTCAGGAAGAAAAGGCCTTGACTCTCCATCAAAAGAATTTACAGCACTGTGTAATTTGCTGCAGAGCCCATGAGGAGGCAGACATTTCTGAAGCCATATTCTGGAATGTCTGACCTGTGGGTCCCTTAAGAGTTAGCTCAAAGACAGATACACAGAGGAAACTCAAATGTTGTAAAATAAAAACAACAATGAACAAAATCTACAGATGGCATTATTTACATTCAATTGAAAAGTAGAATCCAGAAATATTACTTGTGTAATGTGAAGAAGTTTCCCAATTATAGTTAAATCAGAATCTTTTACTATGTAAAGGCACTGAGTGGAACTTTTTAAAATTTGAATGTCATATAACACCAGGGTGGGCACCAGTTATAATGCACTACATCCATTTCCCACTCAATCAGAAACCACTTGCAGAAATTAAACAGTAATTTTTTAAAAGTCTTTTGGAGGGGGCATGGTTTTTCTCTTTCAAAAGCTAAAAACCTAAACAAGGAAGAAAAAAAAAACACTAAAGCATACATTCTATACCCAGTTTTCAAAACAAAACTTAGGCTCATTTGAATTGTTTTCCATTGTTATATAGTGCTATATTTATACACTCTCCCACAGATGAATTAACATAACACTTGGGTTATCAGGGTCCTTCACAGTCAACCTAACACCGCTTTCCTGGGCTCATTTACCATTGGTTTCCTCTCAATACCTTATAGTCAAAGACCAAAGGGAACACACTCATAATTGAACATTCTGAGTTGATTCACTGCAGAAAAAGAAACCCTATACCAGGAGGAATCATGGTGCCTGATGGTTCTCATAAAATGTTATAAAGGACATACAGGATTTGAGTTTGTTTTCCATGATTTTGGCTTACTAAATCTTCCTAAGAGGAAGAAAGACTAGACTAAGGCTAAGATTATAATTGGTTAAAAAAAAAAAAAAAGCTTCGTTATCAACCAAGGTAAGGTGGTCATTTCTGTGACTTTGACAATGTTTATGACTTATCTATGTTCAGATATGGTTATAGAGGGATCATATTCTTTTCTTGATCAAACATGGTCAGTGTCCTTGTGCAATGTTGAAGCTTTGTGAAATTATCTACGCTCATCAGGAGAACACCAGTTCCTATTCCAGACTAGTTCCAGGTGTCAGAGACTCCTTTTCTCTTCTGCACTCCAGACTTGCCATACTCTGTTAGATTGGGGTTATCTCAGCCCTCTGTTCCTTCTGCTGTTCCATTCAATTCCTTGTACCGTCAGTAACCCTTCCCTTAGCTCTCCAACTCAGTTTCTCTTGGAAGTTCTTTGTGCTTCATGTTGTTGGGTGTTTTATTTCCTGGAATAAGACCACAGTGCACATCTCTCTCAGCATTGGCAGAGCACTGCACATCACTAACACCTGACATATACTGTATTCACAAGAAAGGAACGAGGATGGTTTTATGTTTGTTTCATAAACTAGATCATGAGGGTGAAATTGCCTTACTTGATTCAACAAAATATTTTTTGGCAACAGGCTTCACAAATCTAGTCCTGAAATCAAGAAAAGAACTCAGGTCTTAAAGAATCATTGCTGGAAAGAAACCGGTTCTCAACCTGTGGGTGGCTTAAGACTGTGGGAAAACATAGCCTGCATATCAGATATTTACATTACCATTCATAATAGTATCAAAATTACACTTTTACAGTAGCTACGAAAATAATTTTATGGCTGGTGGTCACCACAACATGAGGAACTGTATTAAAGGGTGGCAGCATTAGGAAGGTTGAGAACCATTCTGTTCAGTTTGCCCAGAGACTGGAAGGAGACTACATTTCCCACAATTCTTCAGGGCCCACACGCCTCCAGCACGCTCGAAACTACAACTCCCACAATCCTCCGAGACCGCGCTTCCGTCTGGTTTCCGGAAGGCCCCGCACCTTTTCCCATCTCCCCTTTCGGTCCTTGCGCGCTTGGGAACAAGGTCGCGAAAGAAAGTCTCGCTGTTTTGCAGCCATTTTTTCCGCCTTCGGTCTCTGCGCCTTTCGCGGAGCTCTCCGGAGGCGCCATGTTGGCACAGAGCGTCCGGAGGTTCACGACCTCCGTGGTCCGTAGGACCCACTACGAGGAGGGCCCCGGGAAGGTTAGTGTGTAAGGGGCTTCGCGGGGTGCAGGGACTCGTTCACCCCCAAAGGCTCTCGCGGACTGTGAGGACGGAGGTGATGGGTGGGAATTGGGGCCGAAGCGCAGACTTTCTGGGGTCCGGGGGGAAAGCTGGGGACCCCGCGCGCAGAGCCACAAGGAGGACGGGACAGGTGGCCGGGAGCTCTACACGGGCCTCCACCGACCCTCCGCCCACCGCAGACAGACAGACAGAGAGCAAGGGAGGAAAACTCCCCCTGAATGAATGGGCCGGAGACCGGGGCTTGGGGGGCGGGGGCGGCGTAAAGCCAACCTGGAGGTCATGGACCCCGAATGAAGGTCAGTGGACATCAGCGAGGAAACAGGGCCTGTGCTTGTGCATCAGTTACAAGTTCTCCGTTAAGATCAGGTTTGACCTCAGGTGAAAATAACTTAAGTCAGACAGTTCAGCTCTAACAACCTTTGAAGGTTAAACGAGGCCTAATCGTGAAGGGCAGGGTATGTCTGCTCAGGGATGAAACGTCATTGCCTCACATCGTCCTACTGGGTGGCTGGATTATAATAAATAATAAACTAAACATTGTTTCTAAAATGACTGCTTTGGAGAGTACTTTTGTTCTAAAATAGAAAACTTACCACTGGTTTTTGTCTTGAGTCCTTAGAACATTGAGTAGTGTTCAGTAAATCCAGTTATTTGTTACCTTCCAGTATTATGTATGTTAAAGGTCCATGGAGTTTGAAAGATAATGTTTAAAAAGGGTAGATGATTGTGTAGAATATATACACATTTAGCATCCCCTGTGTACTTGCCCTTTTTTTTTTTTTTTAGTCTATAAAACTGATGATTTGAAATTCTATTTTTGTTACTTGTTTTTCCAACAGAATTTGCCATTTTCAGTGGAAAATAAGTGGCGGTTACTAGCTATGATGACTTTGTACTTTGGATCTGGATTTGCTGCACCTTTCTTTATAGTAAGACACCAGCTGCTTAAGAAGTAAAGATGTTTTCATTCATCCATTTAACAGGTAATTAATGGATCTGTAATCTTCCCTGAAAAACACATGTGCTCCCACAAATGCATTGTTGTGTGTGGCATCTGAGACACAAAGATGTTAAGTTGTCCAAGATCCCATAGGTAGAGATGATGGTCAAGATTCTTACCCAGGCGGTCTTGGTCCAGAGCCCTCAACTTTTAACCAGGGAAAGTTATAATAAACGAACTATTATTCTGTCACAAACACTTGCTAAAATAACACTAGTTTAGAACATGTCCTTTAAAAACTATAAATTTTTTAATTCGTTTTAAAGTGATTACTGTGCTCCTTTCCACTTTGTGTAATCTAGGTTAACAATATTGATTTAAGTTGTAAAAATCCCAGAAGATAAAATCCTTAGAATGTTCTTTGATAAATCAGCCTCAAATGTTTATACTGGTATAAATCTGTGTGTGACCAATGCAGACATCTTGGGAAACTCAAAACTTTTGAAGATACTTTTCTCGTTAAGCAGTGATTCTCAGATAGGTATGATTTGGTTCCACAATGAGGGATTTGGCAATATCTGGAGACTTATTGTTCCAACTATGGGGCAAAATTCCAGTAGTGTGAAGGTAGAGAAACACTGTCTTAAGAGAATAGGTTAATCGATACCCAGGGGAATCTAGTGTTTTGGGAGGTTTGCAGATTTCTGGTGTGTGAATAAAAGATTTATTTAGTTGGTTTGTGATCAGAGTTTCTCAAATGGGACACCCTGTTTGAATGATTGGAATAAATTCCAAAATATACCTTAGAAAGGGAAGACTATTTCTCCTAGTTGAGAAAGGGAACTACTTATCCAAGCCATTATTATGGAAAGGCTTTGGTGCATATGATGAAGCAAATCAGTATGAATAAAGTCATGATACTGTAAACGCTTTCTGATGTACCTGTCATGAAACTGTTTGCTTCCTGTTACATGAATGGGTGTTATTTAATGCCATTAATTTTTGTTTTTTATTTTGCAGATATGAAGAGCATTTTAAAAGGTGTATTCTATTTGAAAAATGGATCAAACTCTTGAACTCAATAGCATACTATTTGAGTTTGTGAATAAACTTAAGATGTGACTGTTTAATGTCTCTTTTCTGAAATAAGCGTGACAGTTGAGTGTTTGCTTACTTTATCATTTGGGTAATATTCCTTTATCAGTTTCTTAAGAACTGTGTGTGATTTAGATTGTTTCATGGTATTAAATACTGAGATTTTTATTTAAGTTTAGATTTCTAGGTCAGGACTTTGTTGGACTTTTATTGCCATTTTTTTGTTTATATACTTTTAATCTTCCCCTTTACTTTTGACAGTATAAACTTGGTTTTTCTCCATAAGTGATTAATTGATTTTGAAGAAAACCAGTAGTGTGTACAGGTTGAAGTTCTGGTTAATCAGGTGTTTAAAAGCTTCTGTTTTTTTCTTCTAGCCTTATTACCTGAAACTGAGATTTTTACCTCAGTAAATATTGGTGGCCAGTATTAGTCTTTATTTAGAAAAAGAATATTTGAAATAGAACATAACAGCATGTAACATATAATGTAGAAAATATTCCCAGTGTATTCCAGAATTTTGATTATAGTATACTCTAGTAGAAATAAGGTTAAAAAATGGCACTGATTCATAATTGTATCAATGAATCAAAATAGTGAAGTACTGCTTACTGTTTAAAATATAATGACTTAATTCCTAAGACTTTGTGTAAAACAGGGCTGTAATTAGCTACTGAATATTTTCATTTCACCTTGGTCACTACTGAAATACTGCTGGTTTTTGGAAGAATACTGTAAAACAGATTGCAAACTGGTGGTTTGTTTAATCTCTAGTCTTTCTGGTGAGAGGTGCTGTGTTGTAAACCAACATTTAAAAACAAGAATATTCACATAAAAGTATTTCTAGATGGTTGAAAATTGCTCTGGGTGGTTCTACATGCTTGGGCGAGACAAAAATAGCTGCCTATGTCACTATTCACCATAAAATTAAATTTCCTGTATGGCTTCCTATAAAACTAATTTGCTGGAACTTAAATTTTGATTTTTTTATCTCTTTATATTGCTAGGTCCTATCTTCAGAATCTTCAACAACCACCTGGCAACTACTTAACTATGGATGCACCTTAGTTTGTAAGACTGTTGCTAGATATGCCCTGCAGTTTCATGCCATCCTTTTTTTGATTGTCCCCTGATAAATTTGGTGTCATCCTGTGTTTTTTTTTCTATAAAATATCAAGCTTTTTCATCAGAAAACAGGAGTAAATTTCCAGTTTTTAGCAATGGAAATAGTGCTTATTGTTTTGAGGTCTAGTGAGCTGTAAAAACATTTTCTGACAAATACAAATCTTTTTTCTGGTTTAAAAAATACATTAGGAATCAAAAGTAACAGTAATGGGTAGCCAGGTTAGGTAAAAAAATGAAAGGTATACATGTGTTAAACTTCCCCTGCTTGTCCTATGCCCATAAAAAGACGTCAGAGTGCTTTAGTATGTTGTAAGCGGAAGAGACCAGACAACTGCCTAGTTTCTGTGGGGTAGCGTTCTCTAGAGAGGTCAAGAAGGGGGCAGATGAAGAGGAGTTTAAGAATTGTCTCATGCAATTGTGGGAGGTTGGTAAGCCCAAATGTGAGTATGGTAACAAGCTGGAGACCCAGAGAAATATCCAAATGCAGTTTACTGCCATAATTCCTCCTTGAGGGTCAGTCTCATTCCATTAGGCCTTCAACTGATTGGATAAGGCTCAAACACAAAAGTGAATTTATAGGGTAATGTATCATTCAAAAAGCTAAAATACTGTTTGACCAAATGTTTGAATACCCACCATGTTCTGGCCAAGTTGGCACGAAATGGCACCTGCCTAAGTTTCAGGTAGGCAGGTGACTAGTTAAAAAGTTTAAAAACCACCACAGGAAAAAACTGCCTAATTTCACACCTAAATTAGGTTTTACAAATTCAGGCTGACACTTAAAACCACAAGGTTTCCCCCAATATGCATGGACCCACACATACCTATGTGAAACCAAGCAAGGCCAATTCAAATTTGTACCTGGGGGCAGATGCTTTCCTGACTTGGCAGAATATCTGAACAAGGGTTTTAGAACCCAGGATTCATTAAAAGAAGCCACTCTCATTGCTTCTATAGTTATGCTCTGGCCACACTGAAGGAAAGTAAAGTGTCCCAGGTTTTGCTACTGAGCATGATACTAGGTGAGACTGGCTTCCAGAACCCAGGCTTGACATTCCTCAACTTCAAGGGTGGTACTTTACTTTTCAAGATTAGGGAGGAAAATATTCCTAAATTTAGGCAAATTTCTTTAGGTTTCTGGTGTAGAAGGCTTAATTTAAGTACACAGTGAGATGGAGAAACCTAACCAGCTTCATGTGAATAGGCCATTCTGCAGTAGATAGGAACTGGTATTTCCAGTCACCCGAACTACTGTTAAGTGTCCAGCAGATACATCAGCCTTAACATCTCCAAAAGTGATGCCAGAGTGATGGTACTAAAGTGCCAGTGTGGTAATACGATAAACTGTCACCTTTAGGGTAAAACTCTATTGCCTCATCCCGACTTGTAGTCACTTTCCCCACAGTTTCAGCCACATGGCAGCATAAGTATCATGTCCTGCCTTGGAGTCTAGCTTAGCACTAACTTTTCTGTAAAGTCGACCTTGACTTACTTTTCCCCTTGTCCCTAACACTACACAAGTCTGCAGCACCCTATTAAATAGCCTTATAATTACTTAAGCATATACTGTAATTAATAATTTCCTTACTTGTCCCTTCCTGTCCTTACCTTTCTTTACCAAGCCTATTAGCTTGTAAATGTTGTGTGACCAGAGATTTTCATTTATTCATATATCCTGCGTCTGTACTTTGGTGAGTGGTCAATTAACATTTGTTGAAAGGATTATTGAAGCCAAAAATGACAAAATTACATAAACAAATTATCAGCTTCCTGTACACCAAGATGTATGTTTTAATGCTGAATAAGTAGGAATGAATTTTTGTTAGATAATTAGCTGAGTTGTAGTCTCCAACCACATGTAAACATACTGAAATTGCCCAATTGCTGTGAAAACAGTGTGACTGGGAGTTTGCACTAAAATGTAACAGTGATGTCATTGACCACACGCACTGTTTAGTCAGTCCATCTGGTATTTTTCTTTGCAGACAGACTTCCTCCATAGATTGAGGGAGTGTGTTGATTTACATTCTGGCAATAGCTCTTGTTTCAGATCAGCATTTTGAGAAGCAATGGCTTAAATAATTAGAGAATTTTTTTTTTAATCTTCTGTAACAGAAGAGAGCTCAGAAATTTAAGGGCTTTCTATTCCTCAGTCGGTTTTTCCTAAGCTGTTTCTTTTATTGCCATAAGTTGGCTGCTATAGTTCCAGGCACAGACTTGACAAATGTCCAGCAAGAAAATACTGTCTCCAGTATTTTTTAAGAGTGAAGAAAGTTTTCCTTCAGACTGTCCGTCACCAATCATTGGCCAAAAGAACATTAAATCCACTTCTAAAACATAACACTAGCCAGAGGAATGGTATGACAGTGATCAGATTTGACCAATTAGGATTTTCTCACAAGCCTTTATGTGAGTAGAGTGGATGCCGCAGTGTATCAGGATTCTATCAGAAAAGGAAGGGAAAGTGGCTGTTGGGTGTGTAAGAAACAGTTTCTGCCACAACTCTTCTAGATACTGAGAAGATGGACCTCAATATCAAAAAATGTCATAAGCCTTCATTTTAGTGTATCCAGTAAGTAAAAGACCATCACTTAACAATATGCCGATTATAGAATAGAGGGGAAACATTGCTTATGCTTATAGAATAGAGGAGAAACATTGCTTATGCTACTTCGCTGCCTCAATGCGTCTTCTCTTCTCAAAAATTAAACCCTTAATGGTAATGAGGATTTTTTTTTTAAGGATTTATACTTTACCCACAGTTTAAATAAAAACTATTATTAAATGATACTTGCTGTCATAGCTATTATAATTTTATAGACCAGAAGGAAAATGACCACTTTCTACAAATATACTTTATTATTTAGTGAGTATATAATTTTAATAATTTATAATTAATTTTGAAGAGAGTTCTTAAACTCATTTGAAAATGAGAATGCAATCTGGCTCCTCTAACCTGGTATAGCAGTCATTAAGACTTTGCATACACATGATAGTTCTACTTCTGAATACAAGGCAGGATCTAATTCTGTCTCTTTTGCTCTGGCAATGAAAAGAAGACCAGAAGTGATGTGTGTTACTTCTAAATGGGAAGCTTTAAAAGGCAGTGCACCAGTCACCAAATTCCTTCTGCTGCAGCAGGTTTTTCAACCATTTTTTATCTCAGACACACTCGAACTTATAGTTAAACTTCCACAGCACACTTAAATTGTGTTGGTCCAAAAAAAAAAAAAAAAAAGAGTAAAGAAATATGTATATTTACTGTGCTTTGAACTTCTTTAGAAAGTTACGTTCTTTAAAAATTTTTGTGACACACCTCAAATCCTCTCATGGCACACTCATTGAAAATCACTGACTGAGAATAAGAAAATACTGAGAATCAGCTTGAGCTCTTGTAGATCCAAGCAGTGACTACAGGGACATTGAAAGAAAGGCATCTGAAAATGAACAGAGCCCAAGGCAAGAGTTTCAGAATGGAACCACTTCCAGGTAAATGCAAGTGTGGGGGAGATGGTGCCCTCGGGAGGCTTGGTGGTAAGAGGAGGAGAAAAGCAAGAGGGGGAGTCAACGTCCGTGTAAAAATGAAAGGAAGGTCACCGAGAGCAGAAGACAACACCCAAGTTTTCTCATCAAAACAAGTGCAACATGGTTATAGAAGAAAGTGCCTGTGAACTAAGAAACCTAGTCATCTTCCTCAAATTCCCAAATACAGATTAATTATAACTATTATCAGTATAGGAAAAAAAATAAAGCAAATGTATGACATATTTGTGTGAAGTTACCATAAGAAGAAAACAGAAATCATATAACATTTCAAGTGATGAAAATTCTGCCCCCAATTAATACTATCCTGAATCAGAAAAAAAGATGTAACCAATCCAATCTGGATTAAATAACTTTAAACAAAGATTTGCAGATTTTAGAAAAGAAAATACACCTTGAATTAGAAATTCAAAAACTTTGAACGGGAGTCTGGTGGGCAGCAGATGGGAGACAAGAATTGACAAATGGGGAAAAAATATATATGAACAAAACAATCTTTGAAATTATAAAATACCTAATAATTGATTCACTTCAAATTTTATTTAATAAAGGAACTAAAAGGCATAAAATAG
>CAUYRH010036162.1:0-28049 GCA_963574655.1 Perodicticus potto | reverse complement strand
GGCTAAGGCGCCAGCCACGTACACCTGAGCTGGCGGGTTCGAATCCAGCCTGGGCCCGTCAAACAACAATGACGGCTGCGACCAAAAAATAGCCGGGCATTGTGGCGGGCGCCTGTAGTCCTAGCTACTTGGGAGGCAGAGGCAGGAGACTCGCTTGAACCCAGGAATTGGAGGTTGCCGTGAGCTGTAATGGCACAGCACTCTATCCAGGGTGACAGCTTGAGGCTCTGTCTCAAAAAAAAAAAAAAAAAAGAAAGAAACTTTAATTGTGAACACTGAGATTTGAATTCCTGAAATTCATGTAATTTTGAATTCATGCAATTTTCGCTAGTCACAAAATATGCTTTAATTTTTTTTTAATTCCAGCACTTAAAAATGGAAGAACCATTCTTAGCCCTCAAGCTATACAAAAATAGGTAGTAGGCTACCTACCTTTGGCTGCAGACCAAAAAAGAAGAGGTTCATAGAGGAATGAAGACTTTTCCCTGGGCTTTTTAACTATCAGTGGGGCTTACACCCACCCTCCCACCTTACTTCAGTGATTGGAGGTCAAAGCCGTAATACCCATGAACATTAAAAGTGCCATGGAATAACGAAGTATTATTGCTTATCGTTACACTTCTGTCTGCACCTGTCTTTCAGTAAAATAGAAGAAAGGGCTCTCTGTCCAGCTTTTTGCAGTCTTTACTAAATGCTTCTGCATTCCTAATCAGACAGTTCAATGTTCAGCCAATTGCTTGAGCCTGAAATGTGAGCTCTTCTCTCTCACTCCTATACCTTGAAAGCCTGTGGATTTTCACTCCTAATATCTCTTAACTCCATCCCATCCTCCCCATTTTGACTACTGCTGTCCATCTCCAATAGCCACTCCGTTCTTCTCGCCTTCAGGCTTACCACTGGCCAATCCATTCTCCAAATCACAGGCAAATGTAGTAACACTTGCTTAAAATCCTCAATGGCTTCTCAAGAAAATCCTGGGATAGCCTTGGCCTAGCTTCACCCTCCACAGGCTTGCTCAAGGTCACACACACAGGCACACTCCTAGGCTGAACTTGTTTTACTCTCTCGAATGTACAGGCTCCCTCTTGGTGGCTTGCTCTGCCCCTGTCTGGAACTTTCTTTCCCTCTCCTTGATCTGGTTTATCCCCATTCGTCTCTCAGCTCTCAGTTTACAGGTCCCTTCTTCTGGAAAACCTCCAATACCTGTCCCCTCACAGGTCTGGCTGAGATTTTTGACCCAGCAATCTTCACACCTCCACATTGCTTGCCAGAACCATTGTTTATCATCCTTTGGAAGAGTCTACCTTCCTCAGATGGTTTGAACAGTATCTCCCATTGCATCTGCTTTGTTTTCTGCAATGTGACCTTGACACCCCTTCTCCAAAAATGAAGTTTACTTCTCTTCATCCTGAGTGTAGGCAGAGCTTGTGGCTGCTTTGAGCGGGCAATAAAATGGAAGTGACACTGTGCCAGTTCTGGGCATGGCTCTGGAATGGCCTGGCAGCTTCTGCCTCCTGCCTTCTGGAAGCCAGGTGCCCTATAACAAGAGAGATAATCCTGAGATCACGGCGATCACTCTGGGAGAAGCCCATGACACACGAAGGAGAGACCCTGGAAGAGGACATGTCACAAAAGGTGGAAAGATGGAGGCCAGGGACACCAAGACGCCAGGCACATCTTGGAGGTGGACACTCCAGCCCCACCGAGCTACCCCAGCTGATGCCACATGGATAAGGCATAAACGACCAAACTTGTCCTTTCCAACTTCCTGGCCCACAGAACTGGGAGCAAATAAAAATGGTTGTTTTAAGCTATTCAGTTTCCAGGTAGTTTCATGATAATAGGTAACTGGGGGAAAGCCTTCATGCAACAGGGGTGAAGAGGTAGATTTTCAAAGTTCCCCAACCTAATGAGAAATTCTTACAAATACTTATCCTTTCAGAAAGTGAACATGTCCATTTATTTATTATTATTATTATGTTTTTTGAGACAGAGCCTCAAGCTATTGCCCAGGTGGGCAACACAGCTCACAGCAACCTCCAACTCCTGGGCTCAAGTGATTCTCCTGCCTCTGCCTCCCAAGTAGCTGGGACTACAGGCGCTCGCCACAACGCCTGGCTATTTTTTGGTTGCAGCCCAGGCTGGATTCGAACCCACCAGCTCAGGTGTATGTGGCTGGCGCCTTAGCCACTTGAGCCACAGGTGCCGAGCCGAACATGTCCATTTAAATTGCTACCGAGGCAACCAGCCACCAAGCAAGATAAACAATGATGAAGGTAGACTTTAGAGGTGAAATGTTGCATACCATAGGCCATGGCAGTAACTCCTGGAGTGCAGGTGACAACTTCACAATAAAAGAAAATAGGAGAGAATGGCTTAGCTGTACATTAGTACTCATCTCTATATTGGGTTCTCAATAGTCTTGGTGACGTTTCAGTTTAACACCATTTCAGAGAGCTTCCTCTGGAACTCCGAATCCCCTCCAGCTCTGCAGGCATGGTAGGAGTGAGCACTTCCCCTCACAGGTAGAAGTTAAGTCCAGGGATGTTCATGGTCAGAGCAAAGCAGGGATTCTATTTGCAGGCCCCTGTGGGAAAAAAGAAGAGCAAATCTAAAAAGCTAGAAGATTTCAAATGAGGAAAAACAAAGGTGATCGAAGGGAGAACTTCTACAAATGAAATAGAGAGCAGATAATGTTTTGCTATAACTGGATCCGTTTTTGAGATGAGAAATGTGACCCCGTACCTCGACCTTTGAGCACATTGTCACTTGACAGCCAAATGGTGATGTACATGGAGCAGGCTGTTGAATATGTGAACACATAGACAGACCATCAGTTGCCTTTGGAATCCTGGGAAACATAAAGAAAACTCATGCTGATGAGTTTTCAACACGAACAAAGCCTTCCCTAAGTGATTCCAAACACCACCATTATAATCTACAAAAACAGACACATTATCAACGTATTTTATTTGACTGTTTTTCTTTTTTATTCAAGAATTTTTTTTCTTCTGTGTAACTTGTTGAATTTCTTTTCAAAGATATATACTATGGAAAGACATATCCATCTTACACACTTCATCATTTGCATTTTTTCCCCTTTTTAAGCCATCAACTCAAAAAAATTTTCTTGCAGATTTTAGTAATTTGCCTCTTAGGGCAGTGTAGCCGCTATTCATTAAATGACAAATGTCTCTGGAACATTCCATATTAGGGATTCAGACTCACTGAACTCAAGAAATCGGTTGACTCCAAGTCAAGGACTCATTATTTTATAAACTCTAGTTCATGATGTGAACTTCATGGGTGGCTGAAGACATCCCAGTATATTCAGAAAAGATGGGTACATGTGACTCCCATACCCACCCACTCTGACCCAGAAGCCACATGTGATCAATTCTTGCATGAAACTCACAACTATGTTTTTCTCTGTCTTTCCCATGGGTTTTTGGCAGTGTCCCAGAAAAGAGCTGCTTATGGCCCTCTCTTTCGGGCCACAGAGCTTTCTTAGAAACCATCAGAAGCAAAACATTCACAGCCCTGAAAGGCTGATTCATCTCTAAACCAGGGAAGTGGAGAAATTTGGGTGAATGAGTCCCCTGACACTTACCTTAATTACCCTGATAACCTTTCTCCGTTTTCAGCTTTTATAAAGTGTCTTCTGACCAAATGAAGGCTGCTTTTGAGATCACAGAGTATTAGAATGTATTGGAGTTAAAATTAAAAACTAATTTGAATCAACCTCCAGCTAATGGTATGCACGTTGAAGTGTTTATGGATGAGCTGTACTGATGTCTGCAACTGACCTTCAATACATCAAAAAATAACAATAACAATAATAATGATAGCAATGACAATAAGGTGGTTTAATACATAAATTGAGAGATGTGATAAATGGGTAGATATACGGCAAAGGAAACATAGAAAATGTTCATTATGGAATCTAGGTGATGGTATTTGGGTGCTTTGACTTCTTTTAACTTTTCTGTATTTTGAAATTTTTTGTGATACAATTTTAAAATTTTTTCCTTTTTTTTTTCTTCAGACAGAGTCTCACTTCCTAGCCCTGAATATAGAGTACCATGGCATCATCATAGCCCACAGCAACCTCAAACTCTTGAGCTCAAGTGATCCTCCTGCCTCAGCCTCCCCAGTAGCTGGGACTACAGGTGCCTGCCACAGCACCCAGGTAATTTTTTCTGTTTTTAGTAGAGACAGGGTCTTGGTTTTGCTCAGGCTGGTCTCTAACTCTTGAGCTCAAGGGATCTGCCAGCCTCAGCCTCCTTACAGGCATGAGCCACCACACCCAGCCTAAACAAAAATAATTTCAATTGCAGTGGGAGTCAGGGCTGGAGGGGTTCCATAAAGATACTCCCTGCCTTTTGTCTGCTTCCTTTGCCTCCAACTCAAGCACCTTGTATACAATACAATTCAGTAGATGTCTGCGGAAACGAGTTGTACAACTAAATTGCAAGCTGTTAGGTCACTTCCATACCTGGCAGGATTCATCTACAGCATGAGTTAGCAAATTTTTTCTCTGAAGGCCAAACAGTAAATATTTGAGACTTCACGGGTGCATGGTTTCTGTTGCACCTGCTCAGCCTACACAGTTCTGCCCTTGTAGACCAAAAGCAGCCAGAGACAATGTGTAGACAAATAGTGACTGTGTGCCAGCAAACTTTATGCACAAAAGGAAATGGTGCTCATAGTTGGTTTACTCCATCTAGACCCCAATCCTTCCCTCCCACTAAAAAATGAGAGTGAAACTGATAAAATTCCAACAGTCTATGTAAAGGTTTTATAGGTCTCAGGAAAGGTCATAACAAAAGGAAACAACAAACCTTTGTATGTCTACCCCCACCCCCTACTCACTGGGTAGGGCAATTTGTTCCAACACTGAGCCTGAGGTTTGGTGTGCACGGCCCCTTGGGAGAGGTGATAAGTTAATCTTCCATTCCAATAAGTGTGAATGATTCACATTAGATCTCAACCTCCAAGCAGATTATGTTAGCAACAAAAGCAACAAGTGCAGAAGGTGATGGAGCAATGCCCTCTATGAACACATAGACACCCATGAAAAAAGCTCAGGCTGCAGAAATGGCTATTGCAGCCCATGTGGGCTTACTCTTCAGTGAGGAGAGACAGACAATAAAGGCAAGAAATGAGTAAATTATGCATTATGTTATAAGGTGATAAGTGCTATGGAAACCAGAAAAAGAGCAGAGTAGGGGCGATTGGGAGTGCTGAGTGGGGATGAGGCTGTACCGTTAAACAGAGTGGTCTGGGTAGAGCTCATTAGGAAGATGGCAGTTAAAACAGCGCCTAAATATGACAAAATGTGCCAGGCAGATATCTGGGACAGTTCTGCAAGAAGAGGATACCACCAAGGCAAAGGCCCTGGGGAAGATGGTGTTCAGAATATCAGACGCACAGCAAGGAGGTCAGTTTTAGGAGTGGTAAAACAAGTAGAATAATCATGAGATGACATTAGAGACAGTACTAGGGGACTGAAAGAAGGGGAGAAGCATGGGAGAGTTCAAACTGAAGACATGGTAAAATTCGACTTACATTTAAAATAATCACTTCAGCTTCTCAGCAGAGAATAGACCCAAGAGTGGAAGAAGCAAGAATAGTCAGGAGGCTAGAGCAATATTGCCCATGAGGGGTGATAGCAACTCAGACCAGTAGGTGGCAGTAGAAGTATTGAAAAGTGGCCAGACTTGTGCATTTTGAAGACGGTCACATTTCAGGAAGGATTGGAGGTTGGATGTAAAGGTATAAAAATCAAGAGTGATTCCATATTCTTTGGCCTGAGCAAGTAGAATTTTCTCCCTCTCCCTCTTTCTCTTTCTCCTTCTTCCTTCCCCTTTCTCCACCTTTCTCCCTTTAAATGGATCCTACCATGTTCTTTCATATTCTAAAAACGTAAATGAAAGTGACCAAGCTTTTTGAGTTCTTTCACTTGCTGCCTGCTAAAAACTTGCACGAACAAGCTTTAGAGAAAATTCCTAAGATTCTCACAGGGTGAAGGTGATAATGCACGCTATAATTTGAGTAAATTAAAGCAAGTTATTGAAATAGTAGGCTGCCAAAAATTAGGATTTAACTGAAGTCATGCAAAATACAAAGCCAAAGAAAGGTTCAGGAGAAGTAGCAAAGGAAGTGAGTGAACAGATTAAGTAAATAAATCTGTGACATTTTGACTTAGAGGAAATCACTCCTCCCAGCTGCCCTTAATAAGTGTTTTAAGCCCCAAGACGGGCTGGAAATCCCAAGAGATTATGTCCAGGAGTTTCCACGGTTCTACCCCCTCCTTCTTCCCCTGCTCTGAGTCTACTTTTTATTCTCGAATTGATTTTTTGGGTGTGAGAGTAATCTGGCTGGGACATCAAATGTAGAAATCATCTTTTGCCGTGTTACTATATATAAACAATGGAATAAATATAAATTGCTGTGTGGGAAAGGAAGGTAATTAGCAGAGTATAGAATTAATGTATTTGGCTAGCTGGTTATGCTACTGTTACTCTGCTTTACCCTCCATTGCTCAGATAACTACAGACTATTACTGCAGCATGAAGAGCTATTTGGACTTTATCAGTGACTTTTATTTGCTATCAGGATATAAGCGCTACTCTTTTGAATTCTTCTGAACAACTCTTTGCCCTTCTCCAAATTCCATTTTTCCCAAAAGAAATATTAAAAATGTCTTTGCAAGTTATTTGCACACTGTACTGAAATTAAACCGTCACTTGCGGTTCTTTCCCCCACTAGACGCAAGCCCCCTGCAGATGTGGGCTGCCTCTGTTCTGTTTGCTCTCGAGTCTCAAGCTTCTAATAGAATTCTCAGCAATGAACGAAGAGAAATGAGGCTAATCTTGTGTTCACTGAAAAGAATATGTCTTTGAAAGTCAATAGCTTCGCTCTCCTCTGCCGACCCCAAACTTCCTCTCACATCACAGATGTTTACAAATAGGTTAAAGCAGCCAACAGTCAATGTTATGATTGTGCGTCAGTGCCGGCCAAAATGATGATTAATTTTCTTAGCCATCTATAGTGGGACCTAAAATACGCCCCTAGATTTATTATACATGAACAGCCAGCGTGCACCAGAGAAAACAGTGCAACGGATAAAGGCGAAAGCTGTGATGCTGTCAATATGACGTCAAGTGGCAATCACACTTTTTCATTGTAATCCAAGACCGTCGTACATTAGCAAAACCACTCTCTTTTCCATCTCTGGATTTATTCATAATTTAAACCGTGGAAATATGGCCCTTTTTGGTGACATTAACTGTTCTTCTCGGGCCCGCCTTTGTCTGAGTGTGGAGTTGAAGTTTTTCATTGCTTATTCTCCGTGCACTTTGGTGTTACCTAATGGTTTCCTGACTCGTGTGAAAGAAGTCAGCGTCAGTGGTGGGGTTGTGCCGAGATATTTTCTCGTCCGTTCCAGCAAAGAGCTCTACAAACAAAGGCAGGGTTATCACATGTGCCCTAGAGTTGCCTGGGAAAAGCAGGAGCTGTAGTTATCAAAGTTGGAACCTTTATAAAATATGCTTTTGTCTCCGTTTTTGTTACGTTAAATCAGATCAACAAGTGTTGGCTAAGCGTTGAGCGTGGTTTCCTGTGGGATTGTGTAAGGCCCTGTAGGACAATAAACGTTTTGGGGGCACTGAGTAATGTGGCCATTTCTGACCCAGCAGCTGGGAAAATATGAGACAATTTGCAGCCGCTGGGGAGAGGACAGCTGGGCGCTGTGTTCCTGCAAGAGCAGAGTAGCCACCGAGACGGACCCAGGTGACATCGGAACAAGCCAAGATGGTGCGTTTAAGCGACAGGTGGCTACGGTGTCGTATCCTACAGGAAAATAGATTCGGTTCCAGGTGTTGTGGGGCCTGAAACTTACAAACTCTGGGGAGCTCACTTTAGGAAAAATAGTACAAAAGAATGAATATGAAATTGCTAGGGCTTGCTTTCCCCTTGACTTTGGACGGAACCAGCTAACTTGGGGGTCAGAGGCTGGAACTGCTATAGTTTTGCTGTAAATCCCCCCTCCAAATCACATTCGGGGAAGTTCTGGAGTTGTGTGTGTATCCCCACCAGCTCTGTCTAGCCCCGTGCTGTTTCCTCTGCTGATTTTCTTTGGACTCTTCTTAAGCACCTTTTCATATTGGCTTCGTAACTGCTTCCGAAAGGACAGAGAGATGTTAGTTCGACCTTCTTTTCTATGTGTTTTGATCTGGTCATTGTAGCTTCAAATATTTGTTCTCGGTTTCCTGAAGTCTTTCAAAATCAGAGGCTTGGGGGTATTTTAGAAGGATGTAGAAAAATGGGAGGGACACGAACCATACAGTTGCTCCTGCCTTGACATAATTTCGAAAGTTTTTGTGGACACAATTTTTTTGTCGCATTTAAAAACTAGTACAACTATATGTGGTCTACGTAAGTGCCTCTTGAGCTCTCCCGGACACAGGGAGCACCTGGGATCTTGCTAAAGTGCTCATTCTGCTGCATTAGGTCTGGGGGGGACTGAGACTCTGCATTTCTAACGATCCCCCAGGTGATGCCAGTGCGCCGTCCACAGACTGCACTTTGTATAACATCCACGTATTTATTTGTAAGAAATATGGTGCCACAAATACAGTCAATAAGAGGCTGGTTCCTCCTGAGTTTAAGATAACTCATCCCAGGATGGAAAGTGTATAACAGCCCTACAAACCAGTATTCCATCATCTCCTATCCCCTGGGGCTGGGGTCGGGGGAGAGGAAGTGAAATTTTATCATTAAAGGATCATTTCATCATGTTCAGTTTGTTAACTTTGCTATGGTCTTTTTTTTTTTTTTTCTTTCTTTTGACTTTGCCTATAACGAGGGGAAGGGGCATAGCTTTCCGGAACATTGCTACATTGCTAAGCTGCTGGGCAGTGTACTGCCATTTTCTCTTGACCTCTCAAAACCCTTTGAGGTGGTTATTGTTTTACTCTCATTACAGATGGGGAAGCTGAGGTTTAGCAGGGTTAAGTAACAGGCCAGTTTGCACAGAGACAGAGTAGGGATTTGAACCCAACAAAACTTGGTGCTTTTGCCCACGCCAACCTGCATCACCTAATCAGTATTACGTGTCAAACTAATTCAGCAAAAGATGCTAGCTCAGGGATTTATTACTTTTTGCTTTTATCCTAAGGAAGATGCCCAGAGGGAATGCCCTCAGCAGAGGGGAGGGAGCGAAAGGAAAGAAGTTGCTGGAAAGAAGGAAGGGTTAAGAGAAGCTCTATGTGGTACTGAAAATAAATCTCACCCCTAAAGCAGATTGTAGCTCCAACAGGCATAGCCCTGGTTTTCTTGTCTCCATTATAAGAGAAAGGTTTTCCCAAAGTGTTTGGTTTCATAAATTCATTTTGGAGCAATTGGGGTATGTTGCTCCAAAATGCCGAGAATTTAACTGATAATATTAAACGATTTCTGTCCATATCATGCCAGATCAGCTGTATCTTCCCGTGTTCTGTCTAACAGCATACAAAATAAGGGTCCACCAGGTTCTGTGCAGGTAGTATTTGTCTTCAGCCAACGTTGCAAGATTTTTTAACCATTGTATTTTGTTAAGTGATTTAGCAGGAAGATAAGTGACCTAGTTTTGGGCAAATGTTTGAAGATCAAGTTTGTCACTTCCAGACCCACCCCAGTCTCCACTTGCAGCATCTTTTTCTCTTTCCTGCCTAGCCCCTCACCCCCACTCCTCTATTGCCATCTCCCTAGATGTACTAATTTAATATTTTAACACCTATAGAGATCTTTAGCAAAATGATGTGTAAAGTAAGAGAGGACAACTAAATCAAGCAAAGGGGTAAGAAATTGCTACCCTCATCTCTCAGTTCTGGATGATAAAGGTTTAAAGTCACATCCTGAGCTGCTCAGAAATATACTTTTGGTTGAGAGAACTTCTTTTCTTGCCTCCTCTTCCCCTTCTGCACCACTTAGAATTTATTTCCAACTTTTGAGGTTCTACGCTCTCACTTATTTTCAAAGTATAGCTTAGAATTTTGCTGTTTAATGCAGTCACATCTTTCTGATACTTCACCAAAACATGTGCCTTGCATGGGTCTGGTAAGACCCAA
The DNA here is from genome assembly GCA_963574655.1 of Perodicticus potto. Lineage (NCBI taxonomy): Eukaryota > Metazoa > Chordata > Mammalia > Primates > Lorisidae > Perodicticus > Perodicticus potto. Next base: position 17,937 of record CAUYRH010036162.1, on the reverse strand, counting down.
ATGTACGACTAGTTCCACCAAGCAGTGTGCCTTAGCAAGGCTGTAGTGCGTGTAGCTGACTTCATAGATTTCTCTTAGTCTACTTGCTACCACTGGGGAGCGGACAGTGCACCAAGCAGGGCGCCAGAATCTGGCTCCCTGGGCCGTGTCTCCCAGGTTCCTGGTTCACGGTCTTGGCTAAGTCACTTAGGCTGCTGGGGCTCAGCGTTGCATCTGTAAAATGACTTATAAGGTTCCTACCAGCTTTGACAGCTTCCCGCCGTCTTCCTGTGTTGAGGCTAGGGCATTTCACGGGTTAGGAGGGTCACACAGAGGGCACGTCCTTCTCTAATGTTAGTATTATGGTCAGGAGCATGGACTGTGGAATAAGACTCCTAGGGTTCAAATCCCACCTCTATAGCACTAGCAGTGTGACTGGGGCAATTTATTTATCTATCACAGCTTCATCAGCTATCTGCAGGGAATGATGTAAGAGTCTACTCTATGGCTCGGCACCTGTGGCTCAACAGGCTAAGGCGCCAGCCACGTACACCTGAGCTGGCGGGTTCGAACCCAGCCTGGGTCCACCAAACAACAATGACGCTGCAACCAAAAAATGGCCGGGCGTTGTGGCGGGCACCTGTAGTCCCAGCTACTTGGGAGGTGGAGGCAAGAGACTCGCTTGAGCCCAGGAATTGAAGGTTGCTGTGAGCTGTGATGCCACAGCACTTTATCCAGGGTGACAGCTTGAGGCTCTGTCTCAAAAAAAAAAAAAAAGAGTCTACTCTATAGGATGACTATGTCACAGACTACACCATAGGATGACAGGTAGGCAGTGTCATGACCTACCCCATAGGATGGTTGTGACCAGAAGAATTAACGATTGCTAGGTGCTTTAAGCAGTGCCTCTCAAAGCTTGGCACACGGAAAGCCCTCCTTAAATGTTGGCTAGGATTGTTATTACCAAAATAACTCACATCCTTCAAGGTCCAATTTCAATGTCCTCCCTCCCAAAATACCTTTCTTGATTACCTTAAGAAAAAATCAACTTCCCCTTCCTCGGGCGTTTCATAGCAAAGTGAACGGACTCCCTTCTAGAACTTGAATTATTTCTTTCCACCTTTGTCTTTTTTAATCAGTGTGCCAAGTACTGTCACATAAAGTTTCTGGAAAGTAAGAAGGTTATCGCATTTCACAGAGCAGAAAACTAAAGGTTAGAACAGGGAAGGGGCTTGGTCAGGGTGACAAAAGTCACAAGTGACAGTCCAGTAACCTCCTCTAAGACTTCCAAGTCCACCACCCTACAGCAACCTTACATGTGAACTCATTGTGGAACCTATCTCTCAAACCTGTTCATTGTCACTCGTGGCCATGGAAAACTGATCTTGCAGATCTTATTTCTGGAGCAAGTCACTCAATGTTAGGCACACTGTAGGCTCAAAGTCAAGTGTGCCAAATAGAACTGCCAAGTGTAACTGCTAACTCTCATGATACCATCTCCTTATAAATCCTAAACAGTCATAAGATTACGAGTCATGTTAATTCAACACGCACCTTCTATGTATCTAAGAAGTTATATAATGGTAGCTGGCTTCCTTATAGAAAATACTATATTGATTTCTGCCAGTTTTGTGTGGCAAGGGTTGGGGGTGCGTCCCTTGTGCTACTTTAATCTCATTCTAGTCTCACGTGCTTATGGAAATAGGCAGCCTGGGCTATTTGGTAAGCAAATAGATGTGTCTTTTCTATGTGGGTGGTAATGTGAAGACCAGCCAAATCCCCAAGCTCCTCCGTGGAAATAGAATTGTGGGTAATACTGAGAGGTTTAGGGTCTCATTTTACTTTGAGAGGTTTATTTTGTTTTGTTTCACTTTGTTTTACCTTCTCAACTGAATTTCCCTTAAATAAGGATAGGCAGATCAGAGTTTGTTGGTTGTTGAGCAAGCATTTGAGTGGTACCTAATCCTTGTTTATCTATTGTTCTAATACAAGGGAGGAGATCTTATTTTATAAAGATAATTCATCAGCAATTATCACCTCCTATACCAAGGGAGACCATAGAAATGTCTTCAATTTAGAATGTAGGCTATTTAGAGGAGAAAGGAGAAGGATCAGGAAGGGGCAGAAGCAAAGCAAACGAGAAAGGCAGGACCAAACCTGAACAAAAACTACATAGGTTGTCTTAGAAGAAACTGATCCAGAGATGAGAAAAGCTTGAGTCATCAAAACAGCATTCTTCAAGTTTGTTATGAAGCCTTTGGGAGTCCAAGTCAGGGAGTGGAGCTTTGGAGGACTGGCCCTGTTGGATGGAACGTCAAGGACAGGGCTCCACAAGTTTGTTACGTGACAACAACAAATTATAAACCTGTGTGCACAGTACGTGAACCCATTTTTGAGAAAATAAGCACATGCATGTAGACATCCTGTGAGGTCTGACAATTAAGATCGTGAACTTGCCACTGTGTGCTTATGTTGGCAGTGCTGTACAAACAACTCGGTGAGGTTTCATAACCTTGGTCTCATAGCTGGGTCGGTGTTGATATGTGGCAGTATCTTGCTGAGTGGCGTTCATTGTTGTTGCATATTTTTGTGTCCTATACGAAGACAGCTCTGCGGGTCATGCTTTGAAGGGTGAACTAGGCACTGGCATCGATGAGTAGCTGCCCAAGGGGAGTACTTAAAAGGGGACCATAGTGATATTCAGCAATGAGGGATGTAACACTTTTTCTAGGATTAATTCATGAACTTGTCAGAGCTTGTATATTTGAAAAGAAAAACATCTAAAGACATGCTAGCTATATTTTTCTTTGGCCTGTCTGAAGTTCTTGGTTTTATAGAATCCATATATATCACATGTGATTCTTAAAATGAAATCCAATAAGTTCACAAAGGGCAGGATTTTGGAATGAACAATCATGTCAAACTTTGACCAGTTATATTTTATCAGATGCAACAATGCTTGTAAACCCTTACAGATCTGTTGGAGAAGGTGCTTGAGGGCTTGATACCATCCTTTGTACTCGTGTTCTTCTTCCCTTCAATATACAGAGGCAACTTGTGAATTTATGAGTGGTTTCTGTGGCTCACCTTATTAATTTTTAATATAAAATTCGAAAAAGCCCATCTTCAGCGTGGTGCGTGTGAAAGTTCTACAGTATAAACAGAAAAGCGTGCATACCACCATGTAGTGCCAGGGAAGACTCCATATGACCTTGGACATTGGGTTTTGCATTTTTTAAAGTCTCCTTATGTCACATGTTGATTCAGCATCAGAAAAAAAATTGAAAAGTAAACTTTCTATTTAATTAACCAGATCTATTTGTCACTCTGCTTTAAGAAACAATACTTTAGCTATGGACTTAAAAGAAATTTGACAAGAGTCTCCACAGTTTTTCTTCCTGCTTTATTTGTACATTTTTTCAATGTAGAAATGTATTTTTTCAATTAAAAAAAATTTTTTTCGAGACAGAGTCTCACTATGTTGCCCTGGGTAGAGTGCTATAGTGTCACAGCTCACAGCAACCTCAACCTCTTGGGCTTAAGCGATTCTCTTGCCTCAGCTTCCCAAGTAGCTGGGACCCTACAGGCGCCCCCACAACGCCCGGCTATTTTTGTTGTTGTTCTTGCGATTGTCATTGTTGTTTAGCTGGCCTGGGCCGGGTTTGAACCCACCAGCCTCAGTGTATGTGGCCGGCACTATAACCACTGTGCTACGGGGGCCAAGCCTCAATGTCGAAATATAAATAGCAAAAAAGTATGATGTCCTGTGTAGTAGAGCTTCCCCAAATGGGGCTTTCACTCACAAAAAGTAGACTCTCACGTTTCCGTAAGTCTTTAAGCAAATTCTCTTCTGGACATAGACTTTGGGTGCAGAAAACAAGCTTATGTGAGTGGGTAAGTCTGTAGAACTCACAATGGAGGCAGACTTGAGAGGCGAGCATGATACCTGCCTCTGTAGCTCCTGCCAGCTCTGCCACACCCTGACCTCTGCCCTGTGTTTGAGCCTTGGGTACAGGAACCAGTGACTGTACTGAATAGCAAACCATTGCTCTGAAAAGAACCTCATTCTGCTTTTGCTTTTGCAAAAGAATTATCTTGTGGTAAAATAGGTAAAACAATATCTGTAGCAAAAGGTAACCAAGGCTTTAATTACATTTAACGGGTACGGTTTCCACTCTTCTGCCTATAGATCAAACAATGCCTTTGAAGAATGTTTTAGGGATTAATAAATGGTCTCTTGATCTATGTAAATAAATAAGAAAAGCTGGTTTTCTTAATCCCTGCTTTCAGAGTTGTGCAATCTATGTTGGTAGGAAAGTCAGTGGGGATTGACTGTGGTTTATTTAGTGCTAGGCTCTACTTCTTTTTTAATTTATTTTTAACTTTAGATTAATATAAGGGTAGATATTATTAGGTTACATTGTTTGCATTTGTTAGGTAAAGTCCAAGTTGTAGTTGAGACCTTCACCCAGGAGGTGTGCCTACATTGTGCCCATGAGGTGAGAGTTCACCCAAACCCCTCCTCCCTCCGTCCTCCCCCTTTCTTGAATTTAAGTTTGTTTTTCTCTCATGTGGGTGTGTAGTTGTTCATCTACTAGTTTCATATTGATATTGAGTACATTGGATGCTTGCTTTTCCATTCTTGTGATATTTTATTTAGGAGGATGTTCTTCTCCAAATCCCTCCAAGTAAATACAAAAGATGTACAGTTACTATCTTTATGGCTGAATAGTATTCCAGTGGTATACATATACCACAGTTTATTAATCCATTCATGGGTTGATGGGCACTTGGGTTGTTTCCACTTCTTGGTGATTGTGAATTGAGCTGCTATAAATGTTCTAGGACAAATATCCTTATGGTAAAATGGATTTTTTTCTTCTGGGTAGATTTAATGCAATCCCCATAAAGTCACCAGCACAAGGCTGTATTTCTTAGTCTCCCTTTCTTTCTACTCCCCTGTCATACTGGGTCCATCACATTCCTGGGCCAGTAAAAGTGCCCTCTCATGATTGGATGGGTTCACTTGGCACCTGCCTCCATCTAGACAGAGCAATGCCTGATCAGGAGTGATAAATAGGATGCAAATGTCTTCTTTATGAGTGATGGTGCCCCAAAGCAGAAACGTTTTGCTTAGAGCTTGAGAGTTAAAGTAAAGGACCCACACATATACTTTGGCTCTAGCACGTCTAAGGTGAGTAAAATCAATTACCTTTAGATCATCAATAGGCAAAGATCTTAACTATTGGGCATCTGACTGCAAATAATGCTGCAATTTCAGGAAGCAAAGAAGAACATGAGGAAGTTTGTGTCTGTGGCCCACTGCTTAGCGCTGCTACTTTTCAAGGTCAGACCTAGTATCAGATAAGGATTAAAGCTGCAGTCTTAGTAGAACTGGAAGATTAATGCATTTCTTTCAGAAATACCTTGTTTTAATGCTTTATATTGAAAGAAAAAGCAAGAGTGTTTTATACTTTGTAAAACTTTTGCCACTTCTTTTAAATCTCTCTTAGTAGCATTTTTTATTGCACCCTAATATATTTTCCTCATTTTATTCTATCTTGGACATCCACTTTGATTTAAAATTCTCAGAAATCTTGAAAATTCTACCTTTTAAAAATTTATGTCAATTATCTCTTTTGTGTTAAATGTCTGGTCAGGATCGGGCTGTGGGTGTCATAACAATAATAGTGTCTCACAGTGGTTGGTGGATAATTTGGTCAAACTACAGGCCACATTAGTAGGGAGAGATTTTAGTTGATCAGTTACTTCATACATGGTGAGCTGTCTGGAGTTCAGTTTTCTAGAAGTTACAATTGAAATCAACAAGCACTTACAGAGCTTGTGATGAGGGGGCATTGTGATGAGGGGGTCTGGAGGGTTGGTACAAAGATGGTGAATTTATGATCCTCAGTGGGAAATGAGTCAAATACATAAAATGCTTTCTAAAAATCAACATATTTATAAAACAAAGGCAGTAGAAGAAACTGTAGATGTTGTGTGCTTTATACTATGATCCTAAATCAGTCTCATTTTTTAAAATTAGCATTTATATTATCCCTGGATGGGAAATAGTTGAGTGAAAAAAATATAGAGAAAAAATATGAAAGCTAGATGTCACGAACACTCATTTCAATTATTTTATTTTGTTCAGGATGATAATATGGACACAAAACCCATTCTAGAAGAACTTCTTCTCAAAAGGTCACAGCAAAAGAAGAAAATGTCACCAAGTAATTACAAAGAGCGGCTTTTTGTCTTGACCAAAACAAATCTTTCCTACTACGACTATGACAAAATGGTGAGACAAATTTATTCCATTGTTTTTATACTATTTATTATTTTTTCTAAGTCTCCACAAAGTACTTGACTGTAAGAATCTTCTGTCCACTTATCACACTGCCGTTTTTAAATGAAAATAGAATGAATACAAGATAAAGGATTTAAAAACATTGGTTAACTTTACTAAAGCAACTTATCTTAGAACAGTCGTTCTCAGCGGGAGGTGCTTCTGCCCTGGAAGGGACATTGGGTAATGACTAGAGACTTTTTTGGGTAATGACTTGGAGACATTTTTGGTTGTCACAACTGGGAGAGAGGAACAATACCTGTGACTGGCATCTAGTGGATACAGGTCAGGGGTGCTGCTGAACATCTTACAGTGCACAGGACAGTCCCCAGTAAAGAATTATCCAGCCCCAGATGGCAATAGTGCTGAGGATCAGAAACACTGGCTTAAGACAGTGCTGGAAATAAGACTGTTCCTTTACACTTGACGACTTTATCATGGTAGAAATAGTGAAATACCACTATGAAACTGAAACACGGTGAAGATGCTTTGAGGAGTTAAATCTTTTCCTGAGTACATTAACCACATAGTTGGCGATTTGGAACAAATTTCAAAATTATCAAGTAAGATTAGTAGCTACTGCTTGAAGACTTACTTTTGGAGAGTATATGTGTTTATGTCCGCACTCAAAAAATAGATTGTGTTGTCACTGCATTTTGATTATTATGGAGTAATAGGAAATGATTCTCCATCGCCCACCTTGTCCTCCGGTGTCCTTCCCAAGCATAACTTGAGTTTTAGGCGTTTCCTTGTGCACCATGGCGCATCACATGAAGTATCTTCCATTTTGTTTTTTAATTTAGAAACGAGGCAGCAGAAAAGGATCAATCGAAATTAAGAAAATCAGGTGTGTGGAGAAAGTAAATCTCGAGGAGCAGACACCCGTGGAGAGGCAGTACCCATTTCAGGTAAAGGGAGGAATGACATTACATTGGGCGAATGCTTCTTCCTTTAATACGGTATTTTCTATTATGAACTCAGTGTATGTAGGAAAAATGATGAGCCGGCAAAATGACCCACTGACACAATGCTAATGCTTGGGATATTTCCAGACAGGAGTTGGGCATTTTCTTAAAAATCTGTCCACCAATCTGCCTTCCTTGGAGAGGCGGGAAGCAAGATGAGCATGTCGGTAGCAGTGGCCTGACCAGCCTCAGGTCTGACTATCTCTTTTAACAAGGACTGTTGAGTGTCTGATGTGCTACATGGCAATGGGCGTACTAGAGGGAATAAAGCTCTGACCTTGCCCCAAGGCAATTACAAAGAGGTGGCAAAATAGACTAGCAGACCATTATAAAGCAGTGAGGATGAGTGTTAAAGTGAAGGTCAGCAGAGTGCATCCATGGAGTCTCAGGACACAGAAGCTTTACGCCTCAATCCAAGAGGTCAGGGAAGTGTTCTACTGGAGGTGACACTCACGTTGGGAAGGACAAGTAAAATTTAACCCAGAAAAGGTGGGATGCACAGCAGGACAAAAGAAGCACTGGTGTCAGGGCACTGATGGGGGAAATAGCATGGTGTGTGTATTTGGAGAGCTTCAAGTGGTTCCTATGACTAAAGCAGCCCATGAGATGGTGGAACAGATGAGCCTGGAGAGGTGGGCAGGGTCGAGGAAGGGCTTGCTAAGGAGTTTTCACTTTACCCTGAGAATTTTAAACAATGGTATGCTATGGAGAGTATACCCACAGTGCCCTTTGAAAAGTGGCTGAATCTAAATCATGTCCTACTCCTATTATATCATGAATACTTACATTTCTGATCTAAAGGCAGATGATGTGTTGTCTTTCAAATGGCCAGACTACCCAGGGCTAGTATTAGGGACCGCTGGCCAAAAAACGAAATACAAGAACAACCCATACTTTCCACTTAAAAAAGTGTTACCCAACTGTGAGAAACCCGGGGAGAGCATTGTTATTGAAGATGCTGCAAACTCATATCACAGAGCCATAGGGTACTCAAGAGAAACAGGCTTTGGAGCCCCACCGAGCTCTGAGCCCCATCGTGTATATTTGTGTAACCGTAAACACATACACAACTTCTCTCTGAATGTTTCCACATTTGTAAAAAGGCACATTCTTATATTTTTCATAGAGTTCAACTAAGATTAAAATATGAAAATAGCGAGGAGTGAGCCCAACAACCAGTAGGTGTTTAACACATGCTATGTATTATTTACCAACAAGAGTTGAATAAACTAGAGAAGGATCTGGAGGAGGCATTGTAATTGTCAAACATTCAAATAATTATCTCAGAGAATGGAAAATGACTTATTCTGGGGATTCCTCAGAAGCCACAGATTTAGGTAATAAGGAGACATATTTTTACTCAATGTAAGTATGAACTGTATAAGGATCAGAATATATGGAAATTGGCAAAGATGACACAGCAAAGTAAATAACATCCCATCCCCGGGCGATAAAGCAGTTGAACATTTTCCACTGGGCAGTAAAGGGAATCATGCACTGGCAGGTGGATGGACCAGAACACTCCTGAGGCGCACGTAATCTCTAGCATATTATAATTCTCCGTGATCCAGGACATCCCTGCTAAGACCTGAATGTTCACCACTGTCAAGTGCATCATTGCTGGGATTTTCCAAAGTGCAGGAGTGTCTGGGATAAAACAAATTGAGGGTTGGAGGGTTTTGAAAAGTAGATTTTTTTCATCTAATTCCAGAGCTAATGTACACCATATAAGTAAACTCAAGGTTTCTTTTGAATAGCAAAAATTTGCAGGTGCAGCAGAGAGAACTATGATGCAATTATATCTAAACACACCAAATCTTTTCCTTTCCAGATCGTCTATAAAGATGGGCTTCTCTATGTCTATGCATCAAATGAAGAAAGTCGAAGTCAGTGGTTGAAAGCATTACAAAAAGGTAATAAAAAAGAAGAAATTTTAAAATGAAATATTGAAAGAGAAAGGTCAAAAAAATGTCATAAAAGAGAGTCATCAATTGAGTTCTTTTACAGGTTGGTGGTGGAAAGTTATGGCAGTAAAAGGACCCAGTGCCCAATCAGGAATCTACTGATTTTCCTACCAACCTCAGGAAGTGTGTCAGACTTACTCTTATTTTGCATTCTCATTGTTACATACAGGAAGACTTCCTTTCCCACTCCACACAGAGCTGGTATTATGTCCTCCCAGCACCCTGAGGGAAGCCAGGTCACCTGCTCTCCACCCATTGGGCCTGTCTTTTCCAGGGCAAAGTCTAGGTCCTCATAGGGCTGTGTCAAGTCTTGTGGTGACTGTATTCTGGATGTTTATAGAAATTTACATTTAATATTTACTAAGTATTTACCATTTGCCAGCCACTTCATCAAGTTCTTTATCAAGTCAATATTTTCTTAGGTAATCCTCTTGACAACTCTATGGAAAGGGGTAATATTATTCTCCATTTTTCAGACAATGAAGTTTATGGCCAATGTCACATGCCTAGTAATGGAGAGCTGGGGACTCAATTACCCAATCCCAAGTTTTGGAACTAGTATGTTGTAGACGCTAGGCAAAACAAAAGATTTAATGAAACTTTTATTCGTGATTTTTTTAGGCTGCCCTGGTAACAATCTTTGGTAGAAGGGAGAGAATCATTGTTAGTCATTTACTGCTATGATGTTTCCATCTGTGATATTTTTATTTTAAAGGTGGATAATGGTGTGATGACAATATTTGACACAAATGAATGACCCTATCTATGGAATTTCAGGTATTAAGCTCCAAGATGGAGAAAGATTTTATTTGAGTTTTAAATTATGGCTCTTTCTCAGTGCACCTCAAATTACACACCCCTATTCCACTTTGATGCCAATACATCCTTTTTTACACATGGGGCTTAATTTCCCCTTCGCACGAAAAGTTTAGTAATCCATTCCGTAGGATAATCAGGTGGTCCACCGGGGGAGAGAAGCCTCCCTTTAGCCCACCAGCAGCTCACTGATGTAAGAAGGGGATCCCTCTTAGGGTCAAACAAACCTAAAGCCAAGTCCTGCTTTGCTGTGTTACCTAACAAAACCATCTAACCTCTCTGGGTCTCAGTTCCTGATGTATAACATGGCAGATCACATTCCTTTTATCCCAGAGCAGTCATGAGCTACAAATGAGACGCTCATAAACACGAGAAATTAAACTCCACACAGCGTGAGACACTCTGGTTATTGTGCGGGCCACACACTCTAAGATTCTGCTACCCATTTAGTCTTCCCTGGGAGGATTTCCTGGGCAGACGTCAGTTACTATGTAGACATGGCGTGTGTGCAAGACAGTCTCCCTTTGCGGGCCCTTCTGGAACTATATATGTTAGACAGGTTCAGATGGCCCCTGGGAAGAAATATTGAAGTATAAAGGAAGAACAGAGAAAAACAAAAACACATCTCCTTAGCTCCTCATAGAACTACAGAGGCCCCATCCCCAGGACCGCCATATGCGCAATAAGTTATTTTTATCAGCTTAGGCTGTAGGTCAAAAGACACCAAACAGTTGCTGAAATGAATCCACTTTTAATCTTCTCCCACAGTAACCAATGCAAACGTAGGCAGCCCAGGGCTAGCGCAGCAGCTCAGTGAGGTCAGCAGGAATGCAGACTCCTTCTAGCTTTCTGCTCCACCACCTTTCAAGGCTCCCTGAGCTTTCCCAGAAGCCCCCTTGCAAAATTTGGCTCATGTCACAGGGCTTAGAACTGTGTCTCCTGGCCATCTCTGTGTACGAAGGACGTACGAAGACAGCATCTGTTTTCTCCAGCCTCTGAGCTGGAAGACAGAGGGAGAGAAGGTGAGTGGGTTTGGCTGTCAAGTTGGCCGGCCTACCTATCACAGGAACACAGCTTCCCTCACTCACATCTTCTCTTCCACGAAGTTTCATCGTGATACAATGACGCCTCCTTTTTGTGTCTATCATTTGGCTGAAGCATTAGAAACTGAGGTACATAGACCTTGGTAGATAGATAAAATTTTCCAAACGGTAACCTACACTTGGAAAGTGTGGGCTGATTTCGTGGCGACTTAGGGAGTATTAGCTACCATGATTCTGAATTCGCCTAACCAGATGTGGATAAAGTGTGCCCTTCCTTCCATAAATGCAAACTGAAGGGAGGTTGGCAGAGAGAAGTTGGCATCTATGCAACAGAATGTAGAAGAAAAGGCCTGGGGCTAACTTCAGACCTGCTATTTATTGGGCTTGTGAACTTGAGCAACTTATACAACCTCTCTGCCCCACCATTTATCTAACTCTGTGAAAGCCATGATAACAATAATAGCTACTACTCCTCGGGGTTGTTGAATAGATGAAATGAGATGGTAGATGTGAGGGAAAATATGTAGATATAAAGTCTTGTACATGTATTAATGTGTGACTTCCTCTTACTGTCATTATTAGGAGATGGGAGTGTGGCAATGTGGACTTTGGGACTTAGTTGGAAAAAGAATTAGTAGCCCAGGAAACTAAATCCGTGTAGTAGGAAATAATAGGAATCCTGACACTTGTAGATCAGGCCCTTAGAGAGCAGGAAGGCAGGTAATGTGTCCACAGACTTGCAATGACCATTTGGGGCAAAGATAAGAAAATTATGGTTTATAATCTTAACTCCTTTTGCTTTTTGTGATTCATGTAATAATTTCCCTTTAATTCTTATTAGTAAAGTTTTTTGTTTAATGCGAGCATTTTCAGCTATGCTGAACAGAATCAAACTAAAGGAAAGATATCAGGAAAGCCATTGTTCATTGAACACCTAGCCTGGGTCAAACACTGGTGGGTGCTTAATAATAATACATATACATAATAAAATATATATATATTATCTCATATCCTCCCAATAACTACCCTTTAAAAGTAGTTATTACTATCTCCATACACATCCTTGAGTGAGGCTTGAAAAGGAGAAGCAGAACTCCCCGGGGATCAAAATAAGGAATCCTCAAGATGACCGTAAAATCAGGAGTTGAAGCCACAGATAGAACTAGTACTCCTCATATAGAGACTCTTCTTAAAATATTCTTCTCTACTAAGACCTTGAAGGTTTCTCTGTTGCATTTCAAAAGTGGCTAATTGGTTATAGATACAGTTTTAGATTAGCATATCATTTCATATTCCCATGGCTTTTTAATGTGCACATATTCCTAGAAAAGTAGCTCCATAAATTGTTCAATTCTTAGTATAAATATGTCGAAGTCATGAAAGTCAAAGAAGGGGTGAGAGACTCTTCTAGATTAAGGGAAACTGGCCTGGCGCCTGTAGCTCAGTGGCTAGGGTGCCAGCCACATACACCAGAGCTGGTGGTTTCAAATCCAGCCCAGGCCTGCCAAACAACAGTAACAATTACAATCAAAAAATAAAAATAGCTGGGCGTTCTGGCCTGCGCCTGTAGTCCCAGCTACTTGGGAGGCTGAGGCAAGAGAATCGCTTAAGCCCAAGAGTTGGAGGTTGCTGTGAGCTATGACACCACAACACTCTACCTAGGGCAAGAAAGTAAGACTCTGTCTCGGAAACTAAACTAAACTAAACTAAACTAAATTAAACTAAACTAAACTAAAATAATAGGTTAAGGGAAACTAACTAAATATCATGTATGATTCTAACTTGGATCCTGATCAGAAAAAAACAAGTGATCACAAAGGCTGTTATTAGAACCATGGGAAAAATTTTGAATATGAAATATATTAAGTAATAATACTGTATCATTGGGCGGCGCCTGTGGCTCAAGGAGTAGGGCGCTGGCCCCATATACTGGAGGTGGCAGGTTCAAACCCAGCCCCGGCCAAAAACTGCAAAAAAAATAAAAATAAAAAAAGTTAATACTGTATCATTGTTAAATTTCCTGAATTTGATAATCGCATTATAATTATGTAAGAGAATGTCCTTGTTCATAGATATTACATGCTAAATTTGTAATAATGTAATAATTTGAGAGTAAGTAGCAGAGATTATGATGTGAGTAACATCACTGCAGTTATGTGTACTGCTATTCATGTCATAATCTCTGCTACTTACTCTCAAATTATTAAGCACAATATAATAATGATAAAAAATTAAATTATTTTCTGTAGTACAAAGAGAAAGAGATGAAGCAAATGTGGCAAACAGTCAACAATTAGGGAATCTAGGGAAAGGGGATGTGGATGGTAGTGTACTGTCCTTCCCACTTTCTGCGTCATTTGAAATTTTTCAAATTAAAAAGTATGGGGAAGTATATGCTTATCAGAACCTTTTTCTTTTCTTTTCTTTTTCTTTTTTTTTTTTTTTTTTTTTGAGATAGTCTCAAGCTGTCACCCTGGGTAGAGTGCTGTGGCATCACAGCTCACAGCAACCTCAAACTCTTGGGCTTAAGCGATTCTCTTGCCTCAGCCTCCCAAGCAGCTGGGACCACAGACACCTGCCACAACGCCCGGCCATTTTTTGTTTATAGTTGTCATTGCTGTTTGGCAGGCGCGGGCTGGATTTGAACCCACCAGCTCCGATGTATATGGCTGGTACCCTAGCTGCTTGAGCCACAGTTGCCGAGCCCAGGTCTTTTTTTTCTTTTTGTTAAGGTCTAGTCCTACCCTCTAGCCTCCTGCCGCAGGATAACACCCTGTGCTACTCACTGGCTTCCTGTATAGATGTATTTCTACAGTTTTAACACCAAGCGGATCTGTAAATGCATTTTTTGCTAGTTATTTTCCTTCAAGAATGATGTCAGTTTTTGTATTGTCTTCACTATAGACATGGTAAGGCTTTTCGTTTTTCTTTTTGGCTTATTACCTTCCCAGTGAAAGGCTTACATCCTTCGGGAACCATCTGCTCTTATCATGGTTGCTGGCCAAATGGGGCTTTTGTTGTTCTGTGATAACAGCACTTACTGAATGTGTTACTGAACGTGTTGCTTGTCTTGGGCCAACGTTTGCTCACATTGCATTTTCTTCCTGCCTGCTCCTCAGAGATAAGGGGCAACCCCCACCTGCTGATCAAGTACCACAGTGGATTCTTCGTGGATGGGAAGTTCCTGTGCTGCCAGCAGAGCTGCAAAGCGGCCCCTGGCTGTACCCTCTGGGAAGCATGTAATGTGTCCTTTCTCTGTGGGGCTGGCCCCTGGGTGGATGGTGCCCTATTAGGCCAAACTTTCCAGAGGCCATAACAGCTTGTTAAAAAACAATATGTGCCAGATTGGTTGGCATCATGAAAAATCAGCCTTGCAGATGCTATGTGGCAAATGAAATCTATTTCTAGGGTCAATTAAGTCATGACCATTAAAATAATAATAACATTAGCATCTGCCGTTCTTTCATTTTATGAGAAAAATTTAAAAAATTAGAATTATTAATCAAACAATGAGCTGTTATTTCCTCCCATAATTTTTCTTGGTTTAACATGAACTCCAGAGAGGTAGAGTGTCATGAACGTATCACCATGGTTCAAACAGCTAGGTTTCCCATTTAATGAGAAAGCCAGCTCTCTCTACCTTAAAAAATAAAAAATAAATGAAAAATAAACTGAAAAAAAATTTTTTTTAATATATTGAGAGTTAAAATTTAAATAGCACATTTAACCACCATATATACCAAAATGATAATGGCCCAGTTGTAAAGAACAGATTTAAAGTGGTTTGCCACTCTACATGGGTATTGATTTCTTACTGACACCAGAGAAGGCAGAGAAGGGTTTGCAGATTCTATCCAGCACTATTCCTACAGAGATGAAGGGCTTATCTGTTTCAAAAGGTTAGCATTGTTTAACAGCATGAAGTTGGTGGTAAATAAAAAATAGGAGAACTCTACTGTTGACTAGAAGCTATAAAAATAAAGAATTTTTTTAAAATAGAAGAACTTATTTTGATAACAATTTTACCAGCCTAGACAAAATATACCAATTACATTGCCTTTATTTATTTATTTATTTATTTATTTATTTATTTATGTATTTTTGAGACAGAGTCTCACTTGTCTTCCGTGGTAGAGTGCTATGGCTGCCATAGCTCACAGCAACCTCAAACTTTTGAGCTCAAGCGATCCTCTTGCCTCAGCCTCCCAAGTAGCTAGGACTACAAGCGCCTGCCACAATGCCTGGCTATTTTTAGAGACGAGGTCTCACTCTGGCTCAGGCTGGTCTCAAACTTGTGAGCTCAGGCAATCCACCCGCCTCAGCCTCCCAAGTGCTGGGATTATAGGCATGAGCCTCCATGCCTGGCCCTTACATTGCCTTTACAGAATTGATGAAATCAGCTACATGATAGCACTTCATAAACTGGAAAACACATAGGCAGATAAAATATTTTTTTAAAATTCACCCCCTAACAGTATTGATTTCCAAAAATCATGTTAATGTTACTACTACTAATTAATTTTACAGAAAAATCAATTAATAAATATCCATCATGTTTTCCACCTCCATTATACTATACAAGGAATATTTATTAATCCCAATTGGATAATACTGCTTTTTATATTCATGAATTATAATGATTGAATGAACTATGACAGAATTCACTGCAGGTGGGTCTTCCCCACACTGCGAGAGACTGAGGAGTAATGTCTCCTTACAGTATTAATCATATTCCCCAGTGGTTCTGTCTATGGTCTAGCGTCTTTACCTAGCAGGCCAGATTCCACCTTTGACCTTCCTCTAACTCCCGCACTGCCTTAAGATTATCTTCCCAGGCTCTGTCTGGGTAGCACTCACCATGTGTTTTGGGTACCACAGGCGCTCTTCCAGGCTTGGGGAAAAACTACAGACCGTAGAGGTGTTATGGCCCATAAGCAGCTGTGATACTGTGTATCTGCCCAAGCATAATTTACTCCCTTGTCTTCCTCTTCTAAGCTACTGCGATGCCCAAGGGCACAGCTACTAGAAAAGGGACTACTAGTTGGATGTCTTCATTTCTTTTTGTCTCTTTAAGATGTCCTTCCTGGTCTATTCTCTTTCCAGGATACGTGGCCTACCAGTAGGTTGAACATATACCCCAGTTTGTTTGGGACATTCTCATTCTGTGCTGGGAAACCTACCATAATTATTAAGAGCATACCTTTTCACTGTCAAAAATGTTCCCGTTTGGACCTTTTGGGGGCAAAACACGATTGTAAGAGGGACTTTACCCAACAAATGCAACCAGTGTAACATGGTTTCTTGTACCCTCAATGAATCCCCAACAATAAAAAAAAAAAATGTTCCCGTTTGGGCAATATATCATACGGTCATCCCACTGATAAGACAGTGGCTTCATACTCACAGTTTGGGCATCTATATGTGTGTGTGTGTGTGTGAGGGGAAAAAGAGAAATGTGTATTCATCAGCTATTTATCAATTTCCAAGAATGATTAAAGTATTTTATATGAGCCAATCAAATAGGAATCAGACATAGATTCTGACTTCTAGGGTCATATGTACTGCCTGATGAGATTAGATATCTGAGACTCAAATAATGGTAGAAATGAGGTATAAATCAATAGTTTATAGGATTTAGAGAAACGTGACTTTTTAATCTAGATTTGGGAAGTGGCATTAAATTGGGCATTATACAGGAAACCTACAAAAGCACTCTAGATGCGTGTCTGAAATTAATTAACCTAGGGTATTGCTCATACTAGCTGGTCCATTCTTTTGGTTCATAACATTGGGTGTTTTTCTTTGTTTTATTTAAAGTTTCTTCCAGTATTACTTGGTTTTATTTTCAGATGCTGATCTGCACATTGCAGTCAATGAAGAGAAACACAGACCTCCTACCTTCCCAGACAGGGTGGTGAGTCAACATTTAGAAGATGTTTCCACAGTCAGTGTATGTTAAATAAGCTAATAGTTGCCAGATTCAAGACTAGAAAATGTTGCCTTCATTCTGACTATTCAGCAAAGAGAGAAAAAACCATGAGCTATCACTAATACCTATGAGTGGTATCAAATAATAGATTCATATTGTAACACTGGATCTTTTCCTAACCAGTAAGCCCATAAATAGTTACTAAAAGTAATGGATGCATTAGAGAAAAGTCCTTAAGGTCCAAGGGACCCAGACACCTTCCATTAGGCCCTATTTCCAACATCAGGGATCAAATTTCAACATAAGGTTTGGAGGTATCAAATACCCCATAACAACCTAGAATACCAGAATCTGGAAGAGGCAAGAAAACATTTTTCCCCTAGACCCTTCAAAGTGAGCATGATCTTGTGAAACCTTGATTTTGGACTTCTGGTTTTCAGAACTGTGAAAGAAGCCGTTTTGTTATTTTAATCCACTAACATGTAGTGATTTGTTATGGCAGCCCTGGGAAATAACTATTATGATTTGGAGTTTTCACTTTGTTATTGGTGTTTTGATCTGGGTACATGCTTCAGTCCTCAAATTTGAAAATTATGGCCCTTTAAAATACCTGAAAGCAATGCCAAAACAGGCAAGTCTAGTTGACTAGTGTTTGCCTGGGGCCAAAGTGGGAATGTTGTTTTTCTGGAAATGAGCATGTTTGATATTTTTTTTTTTTTTTTTTTTATTAGACTTCAGGGACAATATAATACTCTTTTTTTTTTTATCTTTTCTTTTTTATTAAATCATATCTGTGTACAATAATTCAGTCATGGGGTACAGTGTACGGGCTTCAGATACAATCAAAGATATTTTCATCGACCTGATTGTGATAACATTCAAGAGACTTTCT
>CAUYRH010036161.1:0-14861 GCA_963574655.1 Perodicticus potto | reverse complement strand
GATTCTTGTATGCAGCAGATATCTGGCCTTAGTTTTTGTATCCAGTCAGCCAACCTATGCCTCTTTAGAGGACAATTTAAACCATTGACATTAATTGAAAGTAATGATAAATCTTTAGAAAGTCCAGTGGACATTTGAAGTCCTTTCATCATGGTGGAAATGAAATTTGATAAATAGTTTCTGGGTGAGTACTTTTGTGGTGGAGGTTTGCACTGGTCATTGTGCAGGATAGGTCTGAGAATGTCGTGGGAGAGCTGGCTTAGTTATAGCAAATTTCTTCAGCATGTGGATGTTGTTGAAGTATTTAATTTCTCCATCGTAAATGAAACTCAGTTTAGCTGGATACAGGATCCTGGGTTGAAAGTTCTTTTGTTTTAGGAGGTTAAAAGTTGACGGAGCTGGGTTTCAACCCACCACCTCCCGTATATGGGGCCAGCGCTGCTCCCGTTTTGTTTTTTTACTTCAAAATAAGATATGTGCCATGTGCATAGGAATTTGTTCATAGTTGGTTTTTTTTAAGTATAGTCTGTCCCTCAAACAGTCTGAGGGACAGTGAACTGGCCTCCTGTTTAAAAAGTTTGAGGACCCCTGGTCTAGGACATTGAAAAGACATCTCCAGCCAGGGAGGCAATCTGGCCCAGATGTGTGGACACCGCTGTTGGAAAGGAAAAGAGAGGAATAGAAACATAATGTATACTATGTATACTAATTTATGTGCAACTTCAGAGGATCTCATGGCTAGAGTTCTGAGATGAAAGCTATTGAGGCAGTGCCTATGGCTCAAGGAGTAGGGTGCCAGCCCCATATACTGGAGTTAGTGGGTTCAAACCCGATTCTGGCCAGAAAATGAAAAAAAAAAAAAACCAAAGAAAGCTATTGAAACTTTATCTGCACATGTGTGCATTTAGATATGCTTTGTGTATGTACATGTATAATATGGTACCAACATTGGCTTATAAATAAAAGGAGCTCTTTATTAAGCAAATAAGACCAAAGCCCTTTCGACATCACATGAGTTTACTATTCTTTGGTGAATAAGTTGGTTTTTTAAAAAAATTATTATTATTATTTTAAATCTGATGACATTTTTATGTATTTATTTATTTATTTATTTTTACTTAATTTTAATCTTTTTTTTTTCCTGCTGTTTTTGGCCAGGGCTGGGTTTGAACCCACCACCACTGTATATGGGGCTGGTGCCCTACTCCTTGAGCCACAGGCACCACCAAAAAAAAAGTATTGATGGGCAGCACCTGTGGCTCAGTGGATAGAGCACCAACCCCATATACTGAGGGTGGCAGGTTCAAACCCAGCCCCAACTAAACTGCAACAAAAAAATAGGCGTTGTAGTGGGTGTCTGTAGTCTCAACTACTTGGGAGGCTGAGGCAAGAGAATCTCCTAAGCCTAAGAGTTGGAGGTTGCTATGAGCTGTGTGACACTACAGCACTCTACTGAGGGCGATAGAGTGAGACTCTGTCTCTACAAAGAAAAAAAAAATTATTGATAAAAATAAAAATGTCTTCAAAATTGCAAGCATACATTTTTGCCTGCGTTCACTGGTCATTTTCATATTTGAACACATCATGCCTTGACATAAGATTATGAAACTATAAACCCAGCTAAAACAAAATTACCTGTGTTTGTGTTTAACTTGATGTAATAAAAACACCTAAATCAGGCAGTGCCTTTGGCTCAGTGGGGTAGGGCTCCGGCCCCATATACCAAGGGTGGTGGGTTCAAACCCAGCCCCACCAAACTGCAACAACAACAACAACAAGAAAAATAGCTGGGCATTGTGGCAGGCATCTGTAGTCCCAGCTACTTGGGAGGCTGAGACAAGAGAATCCCCTAAGCCCAAGAGCTGGAGGTTGCTGTGAGCTGTGTATCACCACGGCACTCTACTGAGGGCAATAAAGTGGGACTCTGTCTCTAAAAAAAAAACCTAAATCTTCTGAGTTAGTGGCAAAGTTACTATGTGTTTTTCTTTAAGTTTCTTGCTTAGGTTAAAAAGTAGGCATTCCTAAATAAAAATAAGTGTCAATATTAGAATAAATAAAACTCTAAGTAAATGATAGCATAAAACAGAAACTAATGATCAAAGGTTTATGAAGGTATTTTGGTCTTGGTCTTTTAATTCTAGTTGTTAATGCAGTTTTTCCCTTTGACTTTACTGTCTATGGAAAGGTACACATGAAAGTGGTTTAAATCAAATTGGAGGCTTCCCTTTGATCTGGCTCACTCCATTTTGCTCTGAGTACTGATTGTACACCAGCCTGTTCTGTGTACATTGTGTTGCCACAGCAAAAGCCTTTTGCCTAAGCAATATTCTTTTTAATCCCTGAACTGTTAATTTTTACATAGTAATTACTCTTAGAACCCAGAGAGAATCTCAAAACAATCTTACTGTTCGGAAATAATACATGTACTCGAATTTGCACTTAAGTAGAAAAGTGGGTTGAGACCATTTCGATTGTTTTCAAAATAGCTTGATCCTTATGTAAAAATTTTATGACTTTGTGTTGTTATTTGAGATGCTTGAGATTGATAGAGGTTTATTCAGTCTACAGTCCGGTAATATATCATTAATTTTTATTTTGGAATATTGGCATTTTAAAAAGATGTTATTAGTTAACATCATTACATGAGACATGTTAACCTTCTATGTTTATAGAAATTAAAGATGTTACATTATTCAGAATAGCAAGTCTTACTAGAATACTTTTGTTTGTTATCTTGTTAGGGTTTTTTTAAAGTTCAAAATTAACAATTAAGACTATATTTTGTGGGCCGGACACGATGGCTCATACCTGTAATCCTGGCACTCTGGGAGGCCAAGGAAGTTGTATTGCTTGAGCTCGGGAGTTCAAGAGAAGCCTGAGCAAGAGCAAGATCCCATCTCTAAAAATAGCTGGGTGTTGTGGCAAGCACCTGTAGCCCCAGCTACTTTGGAGGCTGAGGCAAGAGAATCACTTGAGCCCAAGAGTCTGAGGTTGCTGTGAGCTGTCATGCCATGACACTCTATCCAGGTGGACATGGGGAAACTCTGTCTCAAAAAAAAAAAAAAATCCTATATTTTCTGATTGTTTCATGGTCTGTATTTAGAAATTATTTTCTTTCTCTTTTCCCCAATTTTGTTTAAGAAATATGTTTAGGTACTGAATTCGTTCCAACACTGAATGACTGTTGAACACACTGTAACAAGGATCATATATCTAATATTCACAGGCTGTAAAAATGGTTAACAGAAAACAATTTGTAGTGATACTAGGGATCTAAAAGTTCTCTCCAGCTGTACTGGTGCTACAATTATGGGGGTTCTTCACCTACTCTCTTTAAGGGGATCCACCCTAAAATCAGTAATCTAATTAAGAAACAAACTAAACTGAAAAGACCACCTATCAAACTACATCAGTCAACAGTTAGCTGGATATTTTAAAGCTCTTTGTAAAAGAAATTTTACCTCTATAAAAACAAAATCTCCATTTTTTTTTTTTATTCTTGGGGATTTATTGAGGGTACAAGAAACCAGGTCAAAATCTCCATTTGTAAAGGCACACTCCCTCTCTGCACCTAAACCACTAAACACTTTTAGGATAGAAAGGACATTGGAGTAGAGTGTAGGTAATAAACCTACTGTTAAGACGGTTGGTCCTGTACTATGTACTGTAATACGTTGGATGAATTGTTCTATACCTAACACATATGCTTACATGACATTATTCCTGAGAACTTCTCCAGTGCTCACTCATCTACAACGTAAATCTGCAGCTAAAGACCCCTACCTGGTTCGGCTTGAGCAAACATGCTGCTGCTCCCTCAGAACATTCCCTTGGCCAATGGATGAAAGCACAGCTCAGTCCATCACCGTGTCAACTCCCCTGCCCCACTACCTACTCCTATACTCTTAAAACCTGACCCCCAACCCATCAACAGGGCCGTTGTCTTTTTGGCACAGACCTTCCCTGTGTAGAAGCTTCATGCCAATAAATACCACTTGACTAACTTGACTGACCCAAAGACTCTAACACTTTGGGGGCCTGCATGGACCTCCCCAACTCTTCCCACCAACTCTGGCCATTCCTTCCCAGCAGTAGTAAGTCTCTCCCTCTGCCCCATTCCTGGGGTGTACAATGCTGCCTAACAAAAGTCCTGGTACCAGGCCTGCCTCATCTCTTTTCACTTGGACCTTGATCCACCTCTCTCCTTGACTGTCCTCGGCTGCGGGTTACGACCTGCGGACTCCCACTTGTCACCCCCATACCTCAATGGAGTGGGTCCTGGAGTCCAAGAGATTTTCCTCTGCCTTCTGGTCTCTTGGTCATGAGGAAAACCTAGTTGACCCCTCCCCAGGACTCTCCTCTTGGTTGCCTCCTCATGCACCACCTTGATCTTGGTTTTTTGGATCCCTGCCTAAAATGCCTTGTCTTTTATTGCAATGTGGCATGGCCTCAATGTAAACTAGAAAATGATAAATAGTGGTCCTTTAATGGGGCCACTTCACTGCACTTGACTGCTAAAGACTCTAGCCTTCCTCGAGCGTCACCAAAATATGACCTCTGTACCTCCTGTTCAGCCCAGGCCATTCTTGTCTTTCATCCCCACTTCCCCCGTACTCCCCTCCTTCCTCAATCCCTTCTGGAACCTGACCCCACTGAGGACTCCATCCCAGTCTCGGGCCCTCCCCCAATTCCTGCCATTCCACATCACCCGCCCGTTCCTTAAGTTGCATCAACTGAGGCTCCCTCTCCTGGCCCATCCAAACCTCTCTGCCCCAGTGTTCCTGATTCTGCAGTCTTCTCACCTCCTCGCACCCTTCAGATCTCCCCTTGGCCTCCCCAGCCGCCAGCACCCCAACTCTCTCTCCAGGAGTCACTGGAACAGAGGGCAATGTCCATGTTCACCTCTCTTTCTCAAGGTGAGTCTAAACTTAGCTCCTTTTCTGCTGACCCTTCTTGTTTCACTAAAGAATTTGAATACTTCAGTCTCCGTCTTTCTCTCATGATCTTACCTGGAGAGATAGTCACATATTTATTCTCGCCTGCCCCACCACTGAAGAGAAAGCTCGAATTTGGACTGCTGCCCAGCGCTTTGGTGGTGACCTTAATTGTCAAACTCCTAGATATCTGGTAGGAGCCATTACTGTCCACTGAGGATCCTAATTGGAATTATCAGGACAATTCCCCTGACAGGGAGCAGAGAAACTACATGCCCACACGTCACCTGGGTGGACTTAAATCCTCCATTAAGAAGCCAGTAAATTTTGATAAACATAAAAAGGTCACTCACAGCCCTGATGAAAATCCTGCCTTCTCCTCTTTCTTTCCCTTCGTCTGCAGCCATGACCCAGCACCCTAACCTTGCCCTGATTTGCCAGAGGGGCAGTCCGTTTAACATGCCCACTTCACCTCTGTCCGGCTCTGACACTGACCAAAAGCTTCAGAAGGTAGAACAGGGGCCCTAAACACCTCTAAGAGAACTCCTCTTCAAGGAGTTCTTCAAGGTCTTCAATAATAAAGAAGAGGAAAGAAAAGAAGAAAAAAGGCAAAGGACAGACATAATCAGGCCCAGACGAAGGCTTTTCAACTTCTAGCCCAGGCCCTTTCCATGCAGCCCCTTTGCCCTCCATGGCAGAGACCCTTTCAAGTTACCTTACTGCCCCCTCTGCAGCCACGCTTACAGGACTCCTGTCCTGGGTTCACTTGTCGCAACGTAGGCCCACAGAGCCTCCAGACTCAGGGTCACCACCAGTCACACAACATCCCTTCTCCTGCTCCAGAATGGGGGAAACTAAACTTAAGATTAGTTGCCACGCCAAATTTGTAAGGTATGTGCTGGCCAATTTTACTCCATTGTCCTACAGTTCTTAACACTCTCCCCATTTCAAGGTCAGAGGAGCTGTCTTGAAGACATGCCTGAGACACAGTGGGGAAGGGGTTTCTGCAGGGAGACTTCACTGACATTTTATTTTCAGAAGTAGTCACTTTTCTTGACCATTCTCAATGGTCAATAAGGATGTAGGCTAGCCCTGAGAGAGTTTATAATAATCCTCTTGCTCTTTTTCCTTTACTGTGATGGAAAACCTACATCATATCTGTGTTATTCTGTGCAACCCCACGTCTCCTTTCCTTTTGACCATATCTCACTCATGGCTTTGGGACTCACTGTGGCATTTTTCTTATTATTATTCGCTTTCCTTTCTTTGCTAGAATGGCTGTGCACTATCCCTAAGAACTATCCAAACTTCTCCTAATATTCCTTCCTTTAAACCTAGCTCCTGCTTGTGGGATACCCTTAAACCCTACTTCCCACCATCCTGATCATCCCATTGTTAAGGCAGCTGTTGAGCATCTGAATTCCCCATACCCACGATACACCAGCTGCTGCCTGTGCACCCCACTAACAGCTCATCAGGGACTCCTCCTGGTCCCATGACTGCTTCATGAATGGATTACCACCAAGGCAACAGTCAATAACCAACTTGGTACCTTCCAAGATAAAACCCCACTCCTTACACATTTTGGATTAACCATCTGGTTCGAGGGTTCCATCTTCCAGGGCCTGTAACCCCCTTCATCAGTCCCACTTTATGTCTCCCAATCTTCTGATGATGAGCCTGTTTTTCCCAATCTCTTCTCCTATGACTTCACTGTCTACCCAAAAGATTTTTCCTTCTCTCCTTTAGTCCAGCTTGCTGATGAAGCAGGTAAAGTTCCTGACTTATGTATCTAATATATGCCTTCTCCAAGAACCTTCTAGGTCCCTACAACTTTGCCCAAGAGCCAGAACAAGAGATCTAAGTTGCAAAAAGGGTCAGGTCTGTTGCCCCCTCCAGAATCCTCTTGCCATTCAAAATCCCCCAATTTCTTCCATGAAGCCACTGCAGACCCTCAAACATGTTATACCTCTGGGGGCCCTAATCACACCCAGGGAAGACTCAATATTCAGTCTGCATATTACTGACAGATGGTATTGGTATTAATGACAATCTCTCTCTGACCAAATACCAAAAGCTACCAGGCCTCTACTCCCCTAGCTGCTTCCATCCCTTAGCAGCCCTTAAAGTGGCAGGAATCTATCCTCTTTACAACACCTCAAGCCGCACCCATCTTGTCAGACAGCTAGAAGTGTCAGCCTGCATTAAATCTGACAAACTTTATTTACTGTGTGGAACAGATGCACACTTGTGCTTGCCTCCTTCTTGGTCAGGTAAGTGTACCTTGGTCTTCCTGACCCCTGACTTGTTATTTCCCAAACGTCCTGCTCCCATACCAGTGACCAAGACCTGTAAAGGGAGAGAGATCCTTTCCAGACAAAGACACATTGAGCCTGTGTCAGTCCTGCTGATCCCAGGGGTCCTGATCAGACCTGGACTAGGGTCAGCCTTTGCCCACTCTTGGCAAACCAAAAGCATCTCCCCGTCCCTAAAAGAACAGATCCTAGAATTGGCCTCAGTCCTACAAAAGACCCAAGAACAAATAGATTCCTTATGGGGGTCATTCTCCAAAATTGGAAGGTTTTAGACCTACTCATCACAGCTCAAAGAGCACCTGCACCGTATTGGGGAGATATTGCTCCTTCTATATAGGACATCAGGAAACATTTCAGATATACTCCAAGGCATAATAACTAAGGCCACTTAACCCCAAGAGACCTATGAACAGTGGTGTCTTTTTTTTTTTTTGAGACAGAGCCTCAAGCTGTCACCCTGGATACAGCGCCATGGCATCACAGCTCACAGCAACCTCCAACTCCTCCAATTCCTGGGTTCAAGCCTGGGCTCAAGATTCTTCTGCCTCTGCCTCCCAAGTAGCTGGGACTACAGGCGCCTGCCACAACACCCGGCTATTTATTGGTTGCAGCCATCATTGTTGTTTGGATTCGAACCCCACCAGGCTGGATTCAAACCCTGCCAGCTCAGGTGTATGGGGCTGGCGCCTTAGCCACTTGAGCCACAGGCGCCAAGCCTGAACAGTGGAGTCTTGATTGGGCCCCCTTTGAAGTTAATCTGTGCCCCACACCCAGATGGGTATTGCAACTTTTTGGACGTATTTATTCTTGTTTCTAATATGCCCTTGAGCCCCTGCCTGGTTCGGCTACTCCTCTCCTTTTTCCAAAGACAATTGATGGGCATGACAGATAACTAGCTCCACAAGAGGGTTCAACTAAATGCTTGTGTATCCCAACTCCCTCCAAAATAAGCTGTATACCCTTTTAGGGTCCGCGCTGCACCCCCATCAGCAGGAAGTAGACACAGAAGATTAGCATTTGCCCCAGGCCCCTAGTATAAAAGAAAAGTTGGGGGGGGGGGATGTTAAGACAATTAGTCCTATGCTATAATGCCCTAGTATGTCCAATGAATTGCTCTATGCCCAGTAAACATGCTTACATGACATTTTTTCTAAGAACATTTTCCATTACTCACTCATCCATGACAAAAATCTTCACTTGAAGACACCCACCCAGCTTGGCTTAAGCCAACACGCGACTGTGCCCTCAGAATATACCCCATCCCCACTACATAAAAGCACAGCTCACTTCATCATCATGTCAGCCTCCCCACCCCACTACCTACTCTTGTACCCTTAGAACCTGACCCCAAAACAGTCACTGGGACTGTCATCTTTTGGACACAGCCCTTCCCTTTGCGGAAGCTTTATGCCAATAAATGCTGCTCAACTAACCTTTGTCTCCCTGCACCTCATTAACAATGAGGGGAAAAAAACCTAACACTTACCTTTGTTTAAATGTAAGTTCTGTGCCTTGCATTTCATGTCTGTGGAAATACAAATTTAGAGTTGCTTAGCAACGACTGTTTAGGGCAATAAAAACAAGTAATTAAGAAATCAATAATCTAAAGTAGAGTAGAGAAACTATTTGAAAACTGGTAGATGGAAAACCTCATAGGCTCAGCTCCTGTCACTCAATGGATAGGGCGCTGGGCACCTACACCAAGGCTGGCAGGTTCGAACCTAGCTCGGGCCTGCTAAACAACAATGACAACTACAACAAAAAAATAGTTGGGTGTTGTGGTGGGCACCTGTAGTCCCAACTTCTTCAGAGGCTGAGGCAAGAGAATTGCTTAAGCCCAAGAGTTGGAGGTTGCTGTGATCTGTGATGCCACAGCACTCTACCGAGGGCAATATAGTAAGACTCTGTCTAAAAAAAAGAAAAACAAAACTATCAATTAAGTAAACTAAAAATTTTACCTGATATCTCCTGAATTTAAAAACTGTTTCATTGTCAATCCCTGGCTGCTAAAGCTACAAATATCCTCCTACTAGATTCCATACCTAAGGATGGCCACTGGATGGGTAAACATGGGGCTACTTAGCAAGATAATCCTAATGTAACTCTTTAAGGTGGTATCCACCTTAAATCCAGCAACTTTGCTGACATGGACTCTGTCTGACTATCCTATCACTACATTCAGATCATTGACCAAATGTATTCTAGTTTCTCAGATTTGAATAAGCAGTCCCTGTCAGACAAAGATGAGGAGCTTTTTATTGATGGAAGTAGCCCTACGAAATGGACAATGCAAAGCTGGGTATGCTGTGGTTACCAGCAAACAGGTAACTGAGCCACAGTCCTTAACCACCTGGGACATCTGCCTAGAATAATAAATGAATTGTACTAATTATGCTGACAGTAAGTATAACTTTATGGTGGTACCTGCTAATAAAGCTATTTAGAAGAAATAGGATTCCTTTCCTCTAAAACTAAAAAAATTAAACATGGAACACAAATTCCTGAGTTATTAAAGGCCATTTTATTGCCCAGGGAGATAGCCATCATGCACTATTGAGGACATCAGAGAACTGTCTATAGTAGACTTGAGGGCCTTTCAAAAGAGTAGCCTGGCAACAGTCCAACCAATTGGCCTTAATCCCCTCCCTCCAACTGGATAGCCAGGAGACACCTATTTGTACAATGTACATCAACAAGTGATGTTTCCCTGAAGTCTAGGGAAACTGATAAACAAACCAGATCCCAGAAGGTCAGGAAAATAACAACAGGTACACTTGGTGCACCCTCTGAGTATACTTTTGTCTGTAGGGTCAATGAGGAAAAAACCCTTTGAGCCTATGATTTTCTAAATAGCTGGATAATGGGGGACATTTGCTTATTGGAAATTCTCACTTTTTACTCTATAACGGATCAAAAGTTGCTCTGTTATAGAGTAGGGGAATTTGGGGCAGGAATTCCATCTGAAATGGGGCATATATTTCCTGGAAAGTATCCCAAATGGGGGAGTACTTTTTTTTTTTAATATACTTTGCTACTTTGGCAAGGAGAAGGTAGCAACTCAACAATATGTACTAAAATGTTTAATTTACGAGCCCAATATTTTCATTCTTCCTCATACCCTATCTACATCCATTCAGCAGGAAGCAGCCAGAGAGATAATTGTCCTGATTCTCCCAAGACTGAGGAATGAATTTTTTAAAAGAGGGGAGTTGTAACTGGCTCAAGGAACAAATTTCAGTGGCCGCATATGTGTATAATAGTCCTTCCCCTCAACTAACTACTTGACATTTGAATTGTTTTCCAGAAATGGTGGATTTTCTGCAAGACAAAGCAATCGACATTCTGAAGGCCCAAGGGCAGACTTCCTGATGCTAAAATTCACCATTCCTCTTGACTTGCCCAAGGCATGAGTGCCCTCTTTTAAAAATCCCAAGATCTCCATTAGTCAAAGAGATGGATTTGAGACAGCTTCTACTGTTCTCCTGACAAGTCATCTTTCATATTAAAAATTCTTTTCTTACTTGGCAATCCTGGTTGCCTCAATAATTGGATCTTTGTGCAGTGAGCAAATGGAACTCAGCCAAAACCCCCCATTGTTTCAACAACAGTACCTCAAATTAGATCTTGTTCAGGCATGATGTAACAAATTAGTGCTATTTGTTTTGGTGCAAAATTGTGAAATCCATTCATAGTTTTTTTCATAATATGCATTTTGTCTGAACTTTTTGAAGATCCCTCATAAATATTACAAAATCATCTCTTTGCCCCTCCAGACTTTGCTGCTTCCTTGCCTGCCACTTCTGATGTCCCCAGAAGCACTATTCCAGAGCACTATTTTTAGGCAGCAACTCCAATTTAGCCAGGATCAAATTGAAGTTGTTTCATTTCTCTTTCACCAATCTAGGACATAATCTGTGTTGGGATGAAAAGAAAACATCCCTTCACCCTCTGAAGGTTCACTGAAAATCAACTGGCAATAGGCAGATTAATGGGAGAAAGGGCATACAAATGTGTTAATAATCACAGAGTGATTAATCCAGCCTCCCAATGGAGTACAGAAGCTTGTATTACCTATTTCATAGGGGAGGAAGAGGGGGGAGCTAGACAATTCTTTTGAGGGGAGTAAATGATTATTAGGGAGAATGAATGGAACAGGGAGAAAGAACTTAACTTATAAATGATTCTCTTCGGAATTTGAACGAGTCCAAAAGGCAGTCCATCCAGGTGTGGTAGCATTCCTCAGCCTGAAATGAGAATTCAGGGAGGAGATAGAAGTAATTTGTGTTCCATTTGATAAGAAGACTTCTTGGTCATATAAGGAAATTCCAAAGAGACTACCACTCTGTCTGTGGAGGGAGATGTAGAAAAGTGAAACAAAATGAGATTAGAGGAACCTTGATTCTGGATCTTATTTCTGAGGATTTGTGACTTTCAAGAGATCGAACATGCCTAAGTACCACATTTCTGGGAATCATTCTCTGCATCTTCAAATCTGGATGCTGACATATTCTCATGCCTCTTCTCTAGAGGACTTCAGAAAAGGATTCTCTTCTGGGACCCTGCTTAGCTTTGGGGTCTTTTAGTTTATAGTTTTTGGTGTGGGACAGGGCAGAGGCTAGGATGTGGTCAGAGTTGAGGAACAAAGAGGGACTAGAAGACCATCAAGGGTGATAGGAGGGTGGCAGAGGGATTGGAAACTGAGCTGAGAAGGTAAAAAAGCAGCTTGTCAATATGTGAATTAATGACATTACATCAACTAAGATATATTGGAGTAGATAAAAATATCATGGTAACAAATATAGCAAAGTTTCCTGAATGCTGAAAAACAGCACTGCTATCTCTAGAGCAGTCTATGCCCAATCTATTGTGAGAGTAAATTAGGTAATTGGGAGACATGTGTGACAGAGCAGGAGAAAATGGCCCAGACTGGTCTGGCCAGTATAAGGAAAAACTTCCCCTTGGCCCTCTATATATTCACTGGAAAAATCAACTCACAAGAGGAAGATCCAGTGGATGAAAGGCATACAAATTTGTTAACATGCACATGAGAACCATAGAGTGATTACTCACCCCCCGGATGGATTCTGAAGCTTATACACCATCTTTAGATTATAGAAAAGATAGAGGCTCTGGTCCTAGAAAAGCAGGGTGTGATGGCAAACAGAATATGGGAGAGTGGAGAAGACAAATTCTATTGTGGGACAATAAATGATCACTATGGAGAATGAATGGACCCAGGAATAGATTATCCAGTAAATGGTTCTCTTTGAAATTTGACAGACAGACATTATTTTGTGAGTCTGTTTTGGTGAGGTTACATTCTTGGTCTGCTTTTCTGCAATAGATAATGAGATAACAGCAAGGAGAAGAAAAAACAATTGCTCTACTTGGTGGGTCTGACTATCAGGCAGAAAAAGGAAACTTCAGAGAACAACTGTATCCTGGGCTTTGGGAGAGATGGGTGTGGGAAGACTTTAGAGAGTCATGAGGCTTCTTCAGTTCATCATGTCAAAGCATCATATTTCAGGTATCAGTTTCTTTTTTTTTTTTTTTTTGTAGAAACAGGGTCTCACTTGATCACCCTCAGTAGAGTGCTGGGGCATCACACAGCTCACAGCAACCTCCAACTCCTGGGCTTAGGTGATTCTCTTGCCTCAGCCTCCCGAGTAGCTGGGACTACAGGCACCTGCCACGACACCCAGCTATTTTTCTGTTTTGCATTTCAGCAGAGGCTGGGTTTGAACCTGCCACCTTCAGTTTATGGGGCCAGCACCCTACTCGGTGAGCCACAGGTGCCACCCTCAGGTATCAGTTTCTGAGCCCTAACAGTTCCCTGTCTGAAACCTCCTTCGAAATTTCACACACTAAAGGCTGAGTTGACGTCTATGGAGACAAAAATTGAGTTAATAGTTGAGTAGAAAGTTATCTCATTGAACCAGTCTCCCATTTCTGCAAATAAGCCAGTCCCATAAAACAGCTGTGTCTCATTTCGGGAGATGGCATTGCAAACAGGCGTTGAAACAGAAGAAAAACAATGGTAAATGTTTGGAGCAACACAAAAAAGTTTCCTTTGAGGGTAAAGGGCAATCGGTTGAGGGGTTTAGATGTTAGACTTGAGGCATCTTCAGTTAAAGTGAATGTAGGCTCTGGCAATCTGAAAGATCGTTCTTGCCTGCGTATTGTACGGCACAAGGTATGAGCTTTCAGTTGCAGAGCCTCAGGAAAGGGGCTGTAGCAATTTCATTGAGTCCAAGTCGGAAAAGTGGAAGAAATTTTTGAAAACGTTAATTTGGAGGCTTGAAGGCAAGAAAGAATTCAGGATTAAATTCCAAATTGTAGGTAAATAATAAAAACTTTAAAAACTGAACATGGCTAGAATCTAATAACAGGTGCACTGTAGTTTTCTCCTGAAACATAATTTTCTCTCTGTGGTGCCCCATTCCTACCAAGAATAAGTCACAGTAAGACTAATTTATTGCAAAATAAGTTGTAGTCTCATAATAGTTGGCCTGATTATTTGAATAAAGTATAGCAAGAATAGTGATTGGTCATATAGGCACTTTGTTTTTTTTTCTTCAAACAGAGTCTCAAGCTGTCGCCCTTGGTAGAGTGCGATGGCATCATAGCTCACAGCAACCTCCAACTCTTGGGCTTAAGGGATTCTTTTGCCTCAGCCTCCCAAGGAGCTGGGACTACAGGTGTCCACCATAATGCTCGGCTATTTTTGTTGTTGTTGTAGTTATCATTGTTGTTTGGCAGACCCAGGCTGGGTTCAAACCCACCAGCACTGGGGTATGTGGCCAGTGCTCTAACCACTGAACATAGGCGCTGAGCCATATAGGCTCTTTTTTTTCTTTTGTTTTTAGATTTATTATGGGGGATTCATTTAGGATACAAGAAACCAGGTTACACTGATTGCATTTGTTAGATAAAGACCCTCATACAATCATGTCTTGCCCCCAAAAGGTGTGGCATACATCAAGACCCCACCCCCTCGCTCCCTTCCTCTCTCTGCTCTTCCTTTCTCCACCCCTCCCTCCTTCTTTCTCTCTCTCCTCTCCCCTTTCCCCAGCCCCACCGTGTCATTAATTGTCCTCACATCAATATTGAGTACATGGGATTCATGCTTCACCATTCTTGTGATGCTTTACTAAGAATAATGTGTTCCACTTCCATCCAGGTTAATACAAAGGATGTAAGCCAACAATCCCATATGTCAATGTGCAAGAGATTGATCTTTTTTAGTGGCTGAATAGTATTCCATAGTGTACATATACCACAGCTTGTTAATCCCTTCCTGGGTTGGTGGACATTTAGGCTGTTTCCACAATTTGGCGATTATAATTTGAGCTGCAATAAACAGTCTAGTGCAAGTGTCCTTACGAAAAAAGGATTTTTTTCCTTCTGGGTAGATGTCCAGTAATGGGATTGCAGGATTAAATGAGAGGTCTAGCCTTAGTTCTGTGAGGGTTCTCCATACTTCCTTCCAAAAAGGTTGTATTAGTTTTCAGTCCCACCAGCAGTGTACAAGTGTTCCCTTCTCTCCACATCCACGCCAGCATCTGCAGTTTTGAGATTTTATGATGTGGGCCAGTCTCCCTGGAGTTAGATG
>CAUYRH010036160.1:0-13640 GCA_963574655.1 Perodicticus potto | reverse complement strand
ACCAGGACCGCCCCCTGGGCTGTTGAAAGGGGCGAGAAGACAAGGACCCCATCTTCCCACAGATGGGGCAAGCAGGAGGAGACTGAGCCAAGTGCCTTTTCCTCAGCACTGAGGGGAGGGACCGGTTCCCTTCCCTCATGATGGACAAGCCCCGAGGGTAGGGCTGCCCTGGGGGCTGCCCTAGCCATCCTCACAGACATTTTTCTTCTGACTCCTGGTGGTAAAGATCACCATTTTCCCACCACCAAGTTCAAGACCAAATCTTCTGTCCCCTATCCTTCCCTCCTACTTTATGTTTCCTTTGGTGTTTGCTGTAGCTGGGCCTGTCCCTAGGAGCCCAGAAACCCTGGGCCTGGCTTAGTCCCTGTTAATTCCTTAAGTCTAAAGATGATGAGCTTCTACCCAGTGTGTGTGACTGTGGAGGGCTTGGGGTGGGCTGGGGAAAAGCGGTCCCTGAGGACTGAATAGTAAGAGGAGACTTGGGAAGAGCCCTGGTGCCGGCATTGGCTGCCCTGGGTGGCATCCATGAAGAGGACCACTGTGTTAGGGTTAGAGTGGAGGGTGGTGACACCTGTGCTTAAGGGAACATTAAGTGACAGCAGAGGAGGGAGGGCAGCTTGCGTGACATTAGCTTTGTGGCTGGTGGCATTTCAGGGACGGTTAAGTGGCTGGGCTGGAGGTTAGGTTGGCAGAGCTGTCCTTGGGGGTGGCCTGAGGGTTGTTGGCAGAGCTGAGGAGGAGAGTCACAGCAACGCGTAAGCCAGCACTTCTCAACCTGTGGGTCAAGACCCCAGGAACTGTATTAAAGGGCTGTGGCATTAGGAAGGTTGAGAACCACTGGAGCTGTGTGTCTGGGAGCCTGTGAGTAAAGTTGAATGGGATCTGCATGTTTAGGCCAGAGCTGAAATGCTTGGGCTGATGTTAGGGACATAGCAGTCCCAAAGCACATCTCCACCCTGCCCCTGAAGTTCTGGGCCTCTTGTCAGCCTGGGGTGAGCAAGTTATTAAAGGATATCAGGGCCTGGTGCGGTGGCTCACACCTGTCATCCTTGCACTCGAGGAAGTCAAGGCTGGTGGATTGCTTGAGCTCAGGAGTTTGAGACCGGCCTGAACAAGAGCAAGACCCCATCTTTACTAAAAATAGAAAAATTAGCCAGGCTTCATGGTAGGCGCCTGTAGTTCCAGCTGCTTGAGAGGCCAAGGTGACAGGACTGCTCAAGCCCAAGAGTTTGAGGTTGCTATGAGCTATGTTGCCACTGCAGTCTACCCAGGGCGACAGAGTGAGGCTCTGGCTCAAAAAAGGAATATCATGTTGAAGGGGTGCTTATGTGTCTTGGTCCTGCTCTAGACAAACCTAATACTTAGGATGCTTCCTACAAAAGCCACTCCTTGGTTCTGTCCAACTTTGGTTATGGGCCAAGCTCTGGCTCCACCACCTGCTGACCTCAGGAGGGGCCCATCCCAGCCCCTCACAGACAAGGCTCCCCTCAGTCCTCTGGTTTTTATTTGCCTGATCCTCACAGAACCTCTGCCTGGGGAGGCTGGGAAAGGAATGACTCCAGGGGACAGATGGGAGAGGCATGGGGATTGGACGTGCCAACGCTGGACCACCAATTCCTGAGGACGGTGGGGGAGATGAATGGAGGGGAGTCCAGAAGGGACCTGGCAGGCATAAGAGTATCACCAGAATAGAATAGGCTCCCTGTGGCCTTGGTGCCCCTTCCTCCTGGCCCAGCCAGCATCCCATTGCAGCCCCTGCCTAATACAGGCAAGGGGAGGGGGTTGCCTTCCCCCAAAGAGCCCAGACTGGCACAGCGTTCTCTAGAGGGTGGCCTGAATTGGGGGACTTGAAGAAGGGTGGCAGCTGTCCGCAGCCCCTGGCAGATGGGGCTGGCACTGCCCATGCCGTTCCTCAGCTGGGGCTCAGTGCCGGGCTGCCCTCGGGACTGTCGCTCACCAGGCACTCGTTCGATTTGAAGCTCGCCAGGGACTTGCAGCTGGGGATGGAGGCCAAGGAGCCGCAGAGGCCCAGCATGGAGGGCGTGGGGTCCTTCCCTGGGGAGAGAGGGTGGGTGAGGCCGGGCCAATGGGTCTGCATGTGTGTGAGTTGGAAAGGGGTGAGCAAAGGAGCCCCTCAAGCCCCCCCCCCGCCCCGACTTTCTTGTTATCTCCTGGAGCATTTGCCATATTCAATTAAACTTTGATTAAACACCTGCCCATGCCATGAACAGTGCTAGGGACACTGTATTGTAATCGTCACTTTATGTCTCTGTCTCCCCCTGAGGTTCATCCTCTCTTTGTCCATTTATTAAATGCACAGTGAGCATTTGCTCTGTTCCAAGCACTGGGGATACAGAGAATGGACGTGACACGGTCCCTGCCCTCATGGAGCTCACAGTCTGGTGAGGAGACAGACACACAGACAATCACACAGTGTGACAGGGTTACATGTCCACAGCCTGCCTTGTCTTAAAGAAGATCTAGGGTCATCCAATACAGTGTGGTTGGTTATAAAAAAGAAGACAGGAAATCCAGGCACAGGGAAAACTAGGATGGGAAAAACCAACATGAAGCCAGGGATGAAGTCAACACAAAATGCATGCGTTGAAGTCCTGGGAATTCGCTGGAAGGGAGCCACTAATTTGGTTCTGAGCTTCCTGGCAGCCAAAGAAAAGGGGGAAACAAAGGTCAGGCAAGTAGTTCACAGTGTGTGAGAAAAGTGAATCATTTAGGCTGAGGAAGCTTCAAGAGTTTGAGAACCCCTTGAGGATGTCACGACATCAAAAGCCATCCACACCCTCACTACCTGCGGGACACTGGTGATTATTTTGATCAATACCCCCCATTTTACAGATAAGAATGGGCCCGGCAAGGTGAAGAGATTGGCTGATCTTGCATAGCCAGAGGAGGCACAGCCAGGATTTGCGGAGGGTTCTGCCTGACTTCCCAGACCAAGCTCTTAATCGCTGTGTTAAACTCGCAGAAAGAGCTGAGAGAGAGAGGGCATTGTTCAGGGCCTGACTCCAAGGCTTTGCCTCAACCCTTCTTGGAGGGGTGGTGGGTGACAGGTTGGGGGCGCTCACCAATGGGGCCCCAGGGCTCCTCGTCACGCTTGCCCTCTCCCAGGCGCTGGGAGTCCGAGCTCAGACTAGCTTCAGCTGACAGCGGCTCTGTGCTCATGAAGCTGTGTCTGTGGCAGAGTAGAGTTGATTTTATGTGACCCTCTTCCCCGTTGGTGGGAGGGTGCACTCAGGCCTTAGCAGGGCCTGGCAGGGGCTTACCTCCGGTAGAGTTTGGGATTGCTGGCACCCTCAGCCCCATTGAGCGTTCCCAGCGAAGGCCATTGGTTGACTAGGGGCGTGGTGAGTTCCCTGGAACTCTGGGCCAGAGGGGCGTGGTCTCCAGGGATCAGACCTGTCCTGGGAGGGGGAGGAGTCGTCAGGCCTGGCAGGGAGTGGGAGGACATTGGGAAAGGGAGATTCTGGAAGGGGTGGAGGAGTGCTTAGTAATAAAACCTGAATAGCAAAAACGGGAATACGACGTTGGAGTTCAGTGGGGGCGGGTCCTGGGAGGCAAAAGAGGTGATGCTGGGGTGGAGGGGTCATGGAGCTGGTACACTAATACCGGCAGTTGGAGTAATGGAGTGTTGTAGCGGTCAGCTGGGGTGACGGGGCTGTCAGTGGAGAAGAGTGTGGGAATCCTTGGAGTTATGGTAATAGGGAGTCTGGGGGAGGGGAGTCAAGATGAAAGGTCAGGGGTAAAAGAAATGTTACAAGGATTGGTAGGGGCAGGGTTAAGAGTAACCATGGGTGATGTCAGGGGGCCTGTGATGCAGATCGGCAGGGTGCTGAGCAGTGGGGAGGGTGCAGTCACGCTGAAGGTCACTGAGGAACATAAGAGGTCGTGTGAATAAAGTCGGGGTCCCTGCAGTAATGTTGGATGGCCGCTGTAGCTGATGCCGGATTTATTGAGGATAAAATGTGGCTCCAACTGTTGGAGGTCCCTAAGTCTTAACTTGAGGACTGTGGTACAAGGCCTTTGCCGCGTCTTGGGGTGGAGCTGGCCAGACCAGTGGAAAGGCGGTGTTAGAGTCAATGGGGCGATGAAGGGGCCTACGGGGTAGCAGGGCAGGTAGGATTAGGGCAGGCGGCGGCGCTCACAGCTGCTCCTGCAGTTCCAGGATCACGCCTTCCAGCTCCCGCTTCTCGCGCTGGTTCTGCGCGGCCGCCTCCTCTAGCTGCTGCTGCAGCCTCCGATTCTCCGCCTCCAGGTCCTTCAGCTGCGATTCGCGCAGACGCACCAGTTCCTCCAGGTAGCCCTGCGGGGCGCGGGCTCAGCCTGGGCGGAGGGAGCGTCCCGGCGGCGGCCGGCGGGCCCGGCCCTCCCCCCGCCCGCCCCCGCCGCGCACCTTCTGCGCATAAACGATGCGGAACTTCTGCTCCATTTTGTGCCACTTGCTGTACCAGCTGTCCTCGTCGGTGACGAGCGGCAGGTACGGGTGCTCGGGAGAGTTGTCCTCGCTGGTGCTGCTCTCGGCGCTGTGCCGCTCCTCCTCGTCGGTCAGGTAGTCGTAGCTGGGGGACGGAGCAGTGGGCACGGCTGGTCCCCGTCCCACCACGCACGCCCACACCAGACCCCTTGGCAGTGGAACCAGGATGTCCCCGTGCCCCCTCTCCACGCCCACCCGAATTATTAGGCTGCTCACCTCTGGGTGAACTTTAGATAGGGCGTGTAATCGATGACCACGGGGGTCTTCCCGTCCAGGACTTCGCCCTTCAGACAGAAGCTAGGAGCAAAGAAGCCACAGGGTCAGGGGCGGGTATGAGAGGATAGGATGTGGACATTTTGGGGGGGGAACTACCCCCTTTCACCACCACCCAGGCGGACCCCACCTGAAGTCGATGGCGCTCAGTCCGATCAGCATCCCAGTGAGGACGGTGGCTTCCTCCCGCAGCATGATGGCTCCAGAGTCATAGAACCTTCTGTGGAGAGAAGGGGAGGGACTGATGGTGCTGCGTCCCCCAGGGAGCCCCACCCCTCCTGACTTCTCTTGTGCCCTTACTGCAAACCTTTCCTGAGGGAAGGAGATACCGCCTTCCTGATCTCATTCAGGTGTAGTTTTTTTGTTTTTTGTTTTTTGAGATGGAGTCTCACTCTGTCACCCTGGGTAGTGTCCTGGTATCTTCATAGCTCACAGCAACCTCAAACTCCTGGACTCAGCCTCCCAAGTAGCTCGAACTGCAGGTGTACCACCCACCCACCCCACCCCCACCACAATGCCTGGCTTTCAGGTGTGGATCTTGTCTCACCCTCTCAGGCTGGGGCTCCCTGGGGATAGAGCTTGAGTCCCCACCTACTACTAGGATGGGTGTTCCCTGAGAAGAGATCCCCCCAATCCTGAGCTACTTCCTCTCCATCAAGTACTGGGTTACCCAGATTCTTCAAATCAGTTGTAAATCATTAGTGCTTGGCAGACAGAAGGTGCTCTGATACACTGATGTGAACTCTGAAACATGCAGACTAGGGATAGAATGTGGTGAAAACATTAGGTTGGGTGTGGCCACTTGGGAGGGGGATGTACTGCACCCCACTGTGCCCAGACAGCTTCAAACACACTTTCCCACACTGGCACTTTCTGTCTTGGGACCCCGTTGTCCCAAGGGACCCATTCTGTCTTGGGACCCCGTTGCCCCAAGGGTCCCCAAGGGACCCTTGTGAACCCACAGCCAGAGGATTGAAGCCTGCATGTTGGGACTCTGGGTCTGTGGGTAGCAAGTACAGAACTGCTGCCACTGTTTGGAGAGCCTACAGGGCCGTATGTCGTGACTCACAGCGCAAAGCCCACAGTAAAAGGGCACGTGGTTGAGGCTCCTCCAGAGGTTGTCCAAGGGGAGAGTTATGTATCACAGGATGGGAGATGATGGGCACTGGAATTTGACTTGGAAGTGATAGTGGTGGTGCTAAAAGTGTCTTTCTGGGACTTGAGGCCAGGCTGGAAGAAGGAAACTAGCAGTGTGTGCTGGGACTCGTAGTCTGGTTGGTTGCCATGGGAACTGAAGGATCAACTGTTTAGGCAATGAGCATGCTTACTGGGACCCAGTTGCCTGAGAGGTCTGACCTGGTGGTCCGGGTGTCCCGCAGAGCTGTGGTGATGTATTCTGACATGCGTTTCTCCATCAGTGCCACCCGGATCCATGCCCGGCCCTGGAAAGCATGCTCACCTTTACTTGCTGCCCTAGAGGGACCCATGGTCCAGCATTGGGTATAGCCCTCTTGTGGCCTTTCTCCTCAGTGCCATGGGCAGAGGATAAGGACTGAGAAGCAGGCAGAGCCCCTGTGTCCAGAACAGGGTTAGCGATCACCCCAGCCCTGCCCGCTCCTCACCCCTCACCTTGGCTCGGGCTGTGCTGATGTTCTCCATGTTTTCAATGCTGCTCACACAGTTGTTGGGCACTTTGCTGCAAGCCAGCCGGATATAGTCCCAGAAGCCCCGCTGCCCATCTGAGCTGAACCAGCTCACTGGACCTGCTTGGGCACAGGCTGAGCCAGGGCAGGGAGGGGACTCAGCAAGACCAGGGAGTTTGGAGAGGGCCCATGTCCTGAGGCACTCACGTGCTTAAGGATAAGCAGCCACACACACACATAATGCCTCCCCTAAACACGTGAGCACATACATGCATGTATGCAAAGGACGTGCCAGCAGGGAGCTGCATGCCCATTGATGTGGCTTGTGGGCAGAAGACCTCTCCCCTTTTCCCAGCTCTCTGCATGAGCATCTGTGCATGGCCCAGGTTGGGGGCCAGGGTCAATGATGGGGGTCAGAAATCCATACAGTACATCAGGGACAGCAGGAAGCTGGGAGTTGGGACAGCTGGACAATGCAGGGTGCGATCCCGGGCCCACCTTTGAAACGGTGGCTGAGGATCTGCTCTAAAATGGCTGCAAAATTAACAAACTCCTCGGATGAGTCATCGATGGGCTCCGCTGTGTACTTCTCCAGCAGTGTTTTCACTGAGAACCTGGGTGGGGGCAGGGAGACAGGGGAGTGGGGTTTCAGGTAAGGAGACAGGCGATGGTGGTAGAGGAGGGGTGTCAGGCAGTAAGAGGGGAGTGATGGGCAGAGAAGGGTCAGGAAAAGTGGTAGGGAGGCAGAGGGAACAGGCAGATGAGATGGCAGTGACCGTGGAGGTGCCATGTCATGTGGTGTGAGAGGGTGGCAGGTGGGTAGGGAAGGTGACAGGTGGAATATTGACTGACAAAGTGGGTGAAAGGAGAGAAGACAGTCTTCAGGAGCAAAGAATGAGAGGGGCTGACACAATACATAGGAAGATGAAGCACCAAGAGTGCCCTTCTCCTTCACCACCCTTCAGAGTCCAATTCTCTGTAAGAGTTGGGAGTGAGCTAGGAGTTAGAAGACAGTTTGGGCCCCTGCCCTGAGCTCTCTTCTGCTGTTGCCAGAACAACATTCAGTCCATTCTGGGGACAGAGGTTACCTGTGTCAGGGCATGTGAGCTGGCACTCTGCACATGGCACGTGGGCACCCTGATGGCCAGGTGGGCTCTTGGCACACAGATAGCTCCTTCCCCCTTTCCCTTCCCTGCGCAGACTCCCACACACCAGCTGCCCAGAACCAGGCAGTGCAGAGCTGAGTGGGGGCAGGAGGAGGTACAGGGTGTGGGTCTGATACCCACACTGGGTGGGAAGGGGCATTGACAGCAGATCCCTAGAAGAGGCTTGGGGACCCAGACACTAGCTTCTTAGGGAGGAAGGGAACCATTGCTGAGTGACTGGAGCCACGCTGTCCCTGTGCCCCTTCCCAATTCTGTTAAAGCCTCAGACTCCCTCTGCAGTCTCTACCCCTGCAATCTCCACCTGCTATCCCTGCAGTGGGGTGGGGGAGGGATGAGGACACGGCCTCTATCATCCCATTATTGTCCTGTTGTGGGTGGCAGAACAGAGGCAGGTGTCCAGGAATGTGGGAGATGCTTGGAACTAATCTTTTTTCTTCCTACATTCATCAAGCCCTGTAATGTGTGAAGAACCATACTTTGCAAGTGTCACCTCACCCGTCCTCACCACAGCCCTAGGAGGTAGGTCATCCCCACAGATAAAGAAACTGAGGGTCTAGGAGTTTGACCAGTCTGTTCAGAGTCACACAGTTCATGAGGAGTCAAGCAGGCATGTCTGATTCCAAAGCCCTTGCTTTCCATTTACATCTTGTGGCCTCCTAGTGGCTGTCACCCAAGGCCCTCAGTCCCTTTTCTATCCTCTGCCCTTCACTTCACAGAGCTCTAGCCCTGGAACTCTAGTTTCTGAGGCAACTCTAGCCTCAGGCCAATGGTACAGTGTAGCCTCTAGCCCCCATTCCTAGAGTTGGTCTGGCTTAAGATCAGAGCTAGGTCAATCTTGGAGTTGTACTACAGGGAGGCAGCCTGCTGGATTCAAATCCTGTTTCATCGTGACTCTCATGTGGCCTTGGGCCCCTTTCTAAGGCCCCTAATCCCAAGTCCAAACAGGAACAATGATACCTGCCTCATTAAATTTTAGATTAGATCCTAGACAGGGCTAAGAGAAGGTGGGTGCACGTGGGCTAATAGGCAAGGGCAGTAAGGGGTTGGCCTGTGGGGGGGGCCTGTCTGGGCCTCACTATGCCCCCCCAACTGGATAGTTTCCCCTGGTCAGCTGGGTCAGGCCTCAGTGGGGACCTGGGGCTGGATTCAGCATGGCAGCAATGTGGTATCTGTCTTCAGGATGCTGCAGAGCTGGTCATTGCCCCCAGAGCCCCACAGTGTGCTCCCTGTTAGGAGATGCAGTGGCTGCTGCAGGTTACCATGGAGATAGGCAGGCCAGGGCCCAGGGGAGCCTGCGGCCTGCTAAAGGGAACTGTTCTGGGAGCTGTAGGCGAACCATGTGACAGTGATGAGGCAGCAGGGACCCGAGGGGTTTCTGAGCCTCTGTAATGTTCCCAATTCCCCAAAACTCTATTCTTTACCCCCCAGCTCTAAGCCTCCTCCGGTCCACCAGAATCTCTGCTTCTCTAGCCCTGGCCAAGGAGAGTTCTCTCTTTCCCCCTCATACTCAAGAGTCTCAGCTACCCTGGCAAGCAAGAAAAATGGCAGGAACTTAATGAGTTAAGGGAGAAGACTGGGCCAGGAACAGTCAACAGGACAAGCACTGGGCTGGGATCCTGCATAGATTATGCTGTTACCATTCTTTGGAGTGGCTATTACATCCAAAATGGAGATGACGAGGCACCCAAGGTCCCAAGTGGTTAGGAGCCTTCCCAAGGTTGCACAGCTAATAACTGATAAAGTAAGAGCTTCAACCTAGGACCGCCTGGCCTCAGAGACAGAAATCCTAGTTTTATGCCACACCAGCAGGGTTTGGGGAAATGAGGGAGGAAGCAGTGGCCTGCACTTTGGGCTGAGCCATTGCTGCACTCATTCCTTCCATAATGTTCCAGACACTTTTAAGGAGGTTTGATGTGCACAGCACTGAGCTGGGCACTAGGGGTGTGATGCTGTGAGAAAGACACAGAATGCCCAGGTGTGTGCCCAGGAATATGGAAGGAGGTGTGGGAGCCAGGGCATCAGGTGGATACTGATTCCTGGAGAAGGAGCAGGGCTGAGGCCTGTGTGCAGGCAGATGGGGCTGGCAAAAGAAGACAATAGAGGCCCTGTCCCCAGGACCTCCCTGCCCTGAGAGGGCAACACCCTGTGGGCACGGTGGAGAAGGCAGCTGGCTTGGGGATCCCAGTGGGAGAGGTGAGGGCAGATAGGGGCTGCAGAAAGAGTAGCTGAGCACCTGGCCATTTCCTGGCTGCAGGATAGGGAGGGTGAGTCACTGCAGAGTTGAAGCAGGAAGGATCACTTCCTGGGCCTTAAGAAAGAGGGAGAACTCCCAGCCCTGCAGTAGTACCACCTTTGGGAACCAATGGTCCTGGCCTCCTAGTCTCCTCTCCTTGAACCCTGAAGACCCAAGCTCTCAGTCCATCCCATAGCATGTGCGCTGCCCTTCTTCCTTCACAGGAAAGATTCAGGGGCTTTGCCCACATGCCCAGTTGACCCTGCCCTTCTCTGCTCTAGAATTTGAATATTGGAAAGTCCATGTGGAAGAGACCAGGCTGACGGGGGGGGGGATTCTTGGGGTCCCCCTCATGGTTTCCCCTCCCTGCCCACCCTGCTGCCCACTCCCAGCAAGGGAACCAACCATCTCTTCTCCTCCCCCTCACACAATGTCACTTCCTGGTTCTCACAGGAAGCTGCAGTGCCAATTAAACAGCCCTCACCCTTGAGGCCCCAGGCCCAGCATAGGCCTGACTTGACCTAGAAGGGTAGGGACCAGACTTCCAAACCCCATCTGGGTTCTGGACCTGGGAGGGACAGTGGACACACTCCTCTTAACCCTTTGCTTCCCTCCCTTTTCTCCGCGGCTGCTGTGCACATTCCCAGGGGGACAATCAGTCCAGGCTTCCACAGCCCGCCTAACCCTCTCCCCGCCCCCCATGCCCCAACCCCCCAGCAGCGCCCACCTGCACACGGTGATCAGGTTCCTACGCTCCACGGCCACGTTGCGGGAAGACGCTTTCTTGGAGGAAAGCCCCAGAGCCATGGTGGTCTGGACAAAGCTCGCTTCCATCCAGATGTGCGGCCACTTGTGCCGCCGCCCGCTGCCCCCCCTCCGCCCGGCGCCTGAGACCCCTCGCCGGATCACGACTGGGCCTTCTGCCCGCCGAGGCCCCTCATCCTCATCACGGCCATGCCCCTGCCTCTGCGCCTGGTGTCCGGCCCCCTCGCTCCCTCCCCAGGCAGCGATTCGGGAGCAAAACAAGGCCGGGGAGGGAGCTCTCCGAGGTGCTGAGCCGGGGCCCGTCACCCCCTCCCCCAGTCGCCCGCCCCCCTCGGCCCGTGACGTCAGGGCCCTTGGGCCCCGCCCCCCAGCAGACCAGGGACCAATCCGCAGAGAGTGCAGGATTTGCGGGGGAGGGGATCGGGCTGAGGCCCTAGAGAGGGCCGAGGGGGTCCCCTGGGGAGACAGATTGGAAGGAGGAAGAGGCGGCTTGTCCACCCCGAAGCTCAAAGCCCGGGACTCATCGCCTCGCCTGGCTTCTCTGAGCTCCTACTCCCTTGTTTCTGATTCGTGGTCGGTGCCTCTCGTCTTCCCCACGCTGCCTGGAGAATGGAGGGCCTCACCTCCAGCACGCTGACCCCAGCCCCGCCCCCACTATTCTTCCTCTGCATTCTCAGAGAAGCGAGTGCTGTGTTCAGAGAGCGCAGGTGGCCCTGGCCTGCTAACCCGGGAGGCTAAGGAGCTGCCGAGAGGCTGCGTATCTATGGGTCTGTGCCCAGGCTTGACTTCTCCGCTCTAGCCGGGCGGAGCGGACCCCATCCTGCAGTGGAGGATGGGAATCCAGGATAAGCCATAGGAACCCAGCGCTTGAAACCCCTCGGCAGCAGGCTGGCAGGAAGGGCCCTGGACTCTATGGAGATTCCCAGCTGTAGAGCTGGTGCTGCTGCACTGTGCGGGAGGGGGTGCCAGTCAATCCTTAACGCCACCCCAGGGCCAGCTGGCTTAAGGTTAACTAACCCCTTGGCTGCCAGTATTGCCGCATGGTGCCATCAATCGGAGTGGGGTTGGGTGGGCAGGGGTGGGGAGGTCGATCCTGGGAAAGGCCGGGAACACCCCGCAAAACTGGTTGCAGCTTTTACCTGGAGATAGGGGGAGGGGAGGTATAGTCTGACTTCCCTGATGCCCTTGGCCTCCTTATTGCTCTCTCACATCACATCCTTGCTTCCTCCTGATCCTTTCTTCTATTCAACCTGTTCCAGAGTTCTCAGCTGGATCTCCTTTCACTCATTGAGACCCCCAGCTCCCACAGAAAGCCCATCTGTGTTGATTAAAGGGGCTCTACTCAATTTCTCCATCTACCCTCAGCAATGTCCATCCCAGGGCTCAGCTCATAGCTACTGTCCAACTCCTCCTACCTCCTCAATTCACCATCTGCTGTTCTAGTGGATGGCAAGTGTCTCCACATTGATTCGGATGCTCCTCTGAATATGACCACCAAGCAAGGACCCTCTGTTAGCACAAAAGGAAGAGAGGAGATAAAATACCTGTCCCTGACCCTGGTCTAACTCCCAGCATGGTCTTTCAAACCTCAGCTTCAATTCTTAGCTCC
This sequence comes from Perodicticus potto, assembly GCA_963574655.1. Lineage (NCBI taxonomy): Eukaryota > Metazoa > Chordata > Mammalia > Primates > Lorisidae > Perodicticus > Perodicticus potto. The sequence continues at coordinate 1,462 of CAUYRH010036160.1, read as the reverse complement.
GGGACCACAGCTTTCGTCTTTTTGGTCTCTCCTCTGTCTTCTCCCTCTTGTCTCACCTACAAGACATCCTTCTGCCTCCAGACTACAGGGGTGGATGTTCTTTTAGGGTTTATTTTGTTGTTTTTGTTTTCAAGTTTTTATCGCAATAAAAACCATTTTTGAGTGTGCACTGCAGTGGTATGCATTCATACTGTCTGTCACCACCACCCATCTCTTCATCTTGTAAAACCAAAATCATACCCATTAAAGAGTAACTCCCCATTCTGCCTTCTCCGTAGTCCCTAGAAACCACTGTTCTACTTTTTGTCTCTAAGTACTTCATATAAATGGAATTGTATAGTATTTATTTTTGTGTGACTGGCTTATTTCACTTAGTATAATCCTCAAAGTTCATCCATGTTGTAGCATATTGCAGGATTTCCCACCTTTTAAAGGCTGAGTCATTCCATTGCATGGATATACCACATTTTGCTTAATGCTCTGGTTTGAACATATCCCCCAAAGTTCATGTATTGGACCCCTAATTCCCAATGCAACAGTGTTGAGAAGTCACTCTGCCCTCAAGAATAGCTTTAAGTTGTTATCTTGGCATTGGGTTCCTAGTGAAAATATGAGTTCTGGCCTCTTTCTCTCTCCTTCATACTGTCTTATCCTGCTGCTTTCCACATAGGATGATGCAGCAAGAAGGTCCTTGCCAGATGTGGGCCCCTTGACCTTGGACTTCCCAGCCTCCAGAACTGTAACAAATAAATCTCTGTTCTTTATAAATTAACTAAAGTCAGGTATTCTGTTATAGCAGCACAAAACAACTAAGACACTTATTCATTCATCCATCAGTGGACACTTGCTGCTATGAAAATGAGTATACAAATATCTCTTCAAGATCCTATTTTCTGGCTTGGCACCCATAGCACAGTGGTTATGGCACCAGCCACATGCACCAAGGCTGGCAGGTTCAAACCCAGCCCAGGCCTACCAAACAACAATGACAACTACAACAAAAAAATTGCCGGGCATTGTGGCGGGTGCCTGTAGTCCCAGCTACTTGGGAGGCGGAGGCAAGAGAATCACTTAAGCGCAAGAATTGGAGGTTGCTGTGAGCTGTGATGCCATAGCACTCTACTGAGGGCAACGTAGTGAGATTCTGTCTCAAAAAAAAAAAAAAATCCCATTTTAAATTCTTTGGAGTATATACCCAGAAGTGAATTGCTGCATTATATGGTAATTCTATTTTTAATTTTTAGAGGAACTGTCATACTTTTCCATAGTGACTTTATCATTGTCCAAGGGTTCTAATTTCTTCACCAATACTTGCTTCTGTTTTTGTTGTTGTTGTTGTTAAGTAGCCCATCCTAATGGTGTGAAGTGGTACCTCATTGTAGTTTTGGTTTGCATTTCCCCAATGATTAGTGATGTTGGGCATCTTTTCGTGTGATTATTGGCTATTATCATAATATATCTT
>CAUYRH010036158.1:0-11597 GCA_963574655.1 Perodicticus potto | reverse complement strand
TGATTCTTAGAGATGAACCCAGCAACTTATGGCTATTTGATCTTTGACAAGCCAATTAAAAACATTCAGTTGGGAAAAGATTCCCTATGTAACAAATGGTGCTGAGTGAACTGGCTGGCAACCTGTAAAAGACTGAAACTGGACCCACACCTTTCACCATTAACTAAGATAGACTCTCACTGGATCAAAGATTTAAACTTAAAACATGAAACAATAAAAATACTAGAAGAAAGTGCAGGGAAAACTCTTGAAGGAATCAGCCAGGGTGAATTTTTTATGAGGAGGAGTCCCCAGGCAATTGAAGCAGTATCAAAAATACACTACTGGGACCTGATCAAACTAAAAAGCTTCTGCACTGCCAAGAACACAGTAAGTGTAGCAGGCAGATACCCCTCAGAATGGAAGAAAATATTTGCAGGTTATGCCTCCAACAAAGGTTTAATAACCAGAATCCACAGAGAACTCAAATGTATTAGCAACAAAGGGACAAGTGATCCCATCTCAGGGTGGGCAAAGGACTTGAAGAGAAACTTCTCTAAAGAAGATAGGCTCACGGCCTACAGGCACATGAATAAATGCTCACCATCCTTAAATATCATCTAACTCCAGTAGATTAGCCCACATTACAAAATCCCAAAACCAGAGATGCTGGCATGGATGAGGAGAAAAGGGAACACTTCCTCATTGCTGGTGGGAATGTAAACTAATATATTCCTTTGGAAGGGTGTTTGGAGAATACTTAGAGATCTAAAAATAGACCTGCCATTCCATCCTATAATTCCTTTACTAGGTATATATCCAGAAGACCAAAAATCACATCAGAATAAAGGTATCTGTACCAGAATGTTTATTGCACCCAATTCATAATTGCTAAGTCGTGGAAGAAGCCCAAGTGCCTATCGACCCATGAATGGATTAATAAATTGTGGTACATGTATACCATGGAATACTATGCAGTCTTAAAGAAAGATAGAGACTTTACCTCTTTCATGTTTACATGGCTGGAGCTGGAACATATTCTTCTCAGCAAAGTATCTCAAGAATGGAAGAAAAAATATCCAATGTACTCAGCCCTACTATGAAGGAAATCTATAGCTTTTATATGAAGGCTAAAACCCAATTACAGCACAAGAATATGGGGAAAAGGGCAAGGGAGGGGAGGGGCGGGGGGAGTATGGGGGGAGAGAGGGCGATTGGTGGGATCAAACCTACAGTGCATCTTAGAAGGGTACAAGTGAAACTTGCTAAATGCAGAATATAAATGTCTTCATATAGTGATTAAAAGTCCACAAAGGCTATGTTAAACAGTTTGATGAAAATATTTCAGATTGTGTATGAAGTCAGCACATTGTGCCCCATGATTGCACTAATGCACACAATTATGATTTAATAAAAAAAAACAATTTTCTCTATTTTCTTTATTCCATGCATATGTACAACTACATTCTTGTATATTTTTATTAGTATGGAATGCATGCATTCAATTAATAAAGATACAATTGTCTAAGCTGTTTGAAAATGTTATTCTTGCTGTATTTGGAGAACAATCTAATGTAAAGTCATTAAATAAATGCTATGTCTAGTCTGTTTCCAGATCACATTGACTCTTAGTCTTAAAAAAAATCTCACAAATCTCTGGTGAAAGATTTAAAGATTTTCTTTCTAAACTGAATTCAATTCTGGAACCACTAGAGCACTTGGTGATGGAATATTGCCAATAAAATATCTACATGTTGATAGGAGTCAGAACGCTTTAAGCAGCAACTGGAAACCCCCATGGAAAGAATGGCCGGGACTCTAGAGTGAACTGTGCAGCCATTGGTCACTGACTGTTGCTAGGAAGAGCAACGCCAGGGGCAGGACTTCCCTGTCGATTGGGTGAAAAAGCAGTCCAGCACAAATCAAAAGCTAATCAACAAAGGCCAGTCAATTATGGTTTAAAGAAACAAATCAATGTAAACCAGCTAGGTTTGAAGGACACAAGCAGGGTTTGTTAGCACGTTTGGACGGGCACACAAAGCATAAAAGCCCAAACCCAACCAAGCTGCAACAGCAACCTGTTGGAAGTTTTCCTATCTCCTTCTAATAAACGATCACTCTATCATTTCTGCTTGCTTGTGGTCCACAAATTCATTTCTTTGATTTCTGAAATCAAGAACCCAACCAGGAGAATAAAAATCGCTATCAATATGTTGATACATATAGATAGACCCCTTCCAGAAAAAAACAGAAAACAAAACAAAACAAATTGCAAAATTACTGTCCAGAACAATTATTAGTAACAATTAAATTACATATCAGGAATACTGTTCTGTTATGAGTCTTTAGGTGTGATTCCAGCAGTGAATCATTTACTGTTAAAAAGCCTTACAGTAGGTCTAGGATTAAAGGACTCTGCTCTTAATTTAGTATTTAGTTTTCATAGTTATGCCTAATATTTATAGAACATTAATAAATTACATCAATTTATAGAACTTTTTCTTGTATGTTACTTTACATTATTTATAGACCAAATAAAGCAAAACACTCACTTTATTCCCCTTTTGACAGGTGGCAGAAATAAAGCTTCAGGGAAGTTAAGCAGTTTTTGTAAGCACTGTGATGTCCTATAGTATATTTTGAAAAAGAGGATGTTTTTCATTTCTCACTGGGCAGTATCCATAGTCCTGTCATGAATTTTCCAGGTTTTCCAGTTCTAACATGATTGACACTAACTTTGATAATTGTGACTACTTGAAGGCATTAGACATGGTGCATTCACTTAAATGGTATCTCTGTTGAACACACAGTAGTTTGTCAATAAGCCGTGGTTCTCTTTTCTTTCTTCTTTGTTTTCTTTCTTTCTCTCTCTCTCTCTCTCTCTCCTTCCTTCCTTCCTTCCTTCCTTCCTTCCTTCCTTCTTTCTCCCTTCCTCCTTCCCTCTCTCCCTCCCTCCCTCCCTCCCTTTGTTCCATTCTTCCTTTCCTTTTTTCCTTCCCTTCCTTCTCCCTTTCTTCTATTTTTTTAAACAGAGTCTCACTCTTGCCCCCAGGATATAGTGCCCTGGCATCAGCCTAGCTCACAGCAACCTAAAACTCTTTGGTTCAAGCAATCCTCCTGCCTCAGTTTCCCAAGAAGCTGGGACTATAAGAGGCTGCCACAACATCAGGCTAATTTTTTTTTCTATTTTTAGTAGAGGCTGTGTTTTGCTCTTGTTCAGGCTGGTCTGGAATCCTGAGCTCAAGCCATTCTCCCAATCCTCCTGCCTCAGCCTCTCACAGTGCTAACAGTATAGTCGTGAGCCACCACGCCCAGCCCTCTTAATTTCTTTGTCTTTTTCTCTTCAATAAGATTTAGGTAAGTGTTGTGGTATTTAATGAACATTGGACACAAAATTTGGAACTACATGCTAAGTAAGATTTTTTCACATAGTCCCAAGGAAATATACCATAAGAGACAAATCCTTCCTATAGTATTCTTCTAAAGGAATTCCCTCCTATTTGTTCTTATTTCCTACGTCTAAAACCCTGTTGTAAGTATTTAACCTATCTGTAAAAATGTCTTTTTCTTCCAAACTTGGAATATCCAATCTCTATTTAAATATTGTGAAAACCTAACACCTACTTTTGCAGTTAATTTGGGCCAAAAATTAATCCCCACTTCCTCTGTTTTGCATTTCTTCCAATTTGACATCTCCAAGCAATGAAGCACATCCGAGGTGCCAGCAAGTTGCTCTGTGGGAGGCCCACAGAGTAGACCATTAGATATTCGCAGTGCTAGACATTCATTCCCCAGTCCATGAGCTTTCTTGGCCCAAACATTTTCAAGTCCGTGATCTTATGTGGTTTTCATTGGGGAAAGTTTCAGACGTGCCAATGTGATTTTATATTTCTCACTTTATAATTAAAATAATACACATGCATGTGCACACTCATACAATCACCCCCATCTCTTCCAGGATGATAATTGATATGCATTCCGAGACAAAGTTCTACGCATTCTAAGAATGAGAGGATTATTATAGTACTTGTTCCATAGCTTGCCAGGCTACCTGTCCAACCCACGGAGCTAGTACTTCATATTACTCAGTAGGACGTAATCTGCTTTCAAACTGTCTATAGAGAATAAGATTTGAGTCCGTGCTGATTCACACACTCTTAATAACCACTTCACTGACCATAAGACCTAACTAAGCCTATCTAAAGTTTTCTATTTCCATTATTTTCAATTACATTTTAATAAAAACCTCTTTTTTAGAGAGAGAGGAAGGAAGAAAGTATATCATTTCAATGATGGTTTGAACTGATTGATTACAAATACACAATTTGGAAATGGAAACCAAAGTCAGTTCCTTTTTTAATGATGCTTTAAAGCTTCCCTCTTTATCCTGACATTTAAAGTTGACTTTTCTCTGAGTTTGTGTTGTGTGATGTAAAGATATGTTCTAAAATGTTAACTGGTTATCATGAAATAGAAAAGAAAAGCCAAGCCCTTAATCATGAGGAGTCAGGTCAGTGTGGTGGGGGCGTTGGGGGAGGTCAAGCCAGAGAGACAGAAATGGTGTGGCTAGTTGACTAGTGTCAAGCAGGAAATTAATTTCACAAAAACTCATCAAATGTCAAATGTTGTAATTGCGTGATCTCTAATTTCTTAATGCCTTGCTTTTAATTTTTTAAAGATTCTTAATCTCATATTTGAGTGAAATTTTTATTATTCACACTCTAAGAACAAGTATTATATCATTTTCCCCTCCCATATCACAAAATGACATCTCACACTGAGAAAGTCTTACCTATCTTCTATTAGGGAAACAAATTTATTTATGTCCACAATAATTTTTGGATGGCTATAGCCCAAACAAAGCTTGTACAAGACACTTGTTTAAAAGTACTTATATTTCAACACTCTTATTCATTCTTAAAGTTCTTATGAAGGTATATGTACATACCTTCAAAGTGATCAATTAATAGAAATAGATTTAAAAGATCACTGAAACATCCAAATAAATATACAAGAAAAGAAATATGAATCTATGTAAATTAACTCTAATGAAAGAATTAGATGATATCTATTATACAGGTGAAAAACCTCCTTTTCGATAAGAAAGCCAACTATTTCCATGATTTTCTTTTCTTTTCTTTTTTTTTTTTTTTTGAGATAGAGCCTCAAGCTGTCACCCTGGATAGAGTGCTGTGACATCACAGCTCACAGCAACCTCCAATTCCTGGGCTCAAGCGAGGCTCCTGCCTCCACCTCCCAAGTAGCTGGGACTACAGGTGCCTGACAAAACGCCGGCCATTTTTTGGTTGTAGCCATCATTGTTGTTTGGCAGGCCCGGGCTGGATTCGAACCTGCCAGCTCAGGAGTACGTGGCTAGCACCTTAACCCATTGAGCCACAGGCACCAAGCCTATTTGAATGATTTTCACTACATTTTCTACATGCTTATATTTCCAGAACAAAACTCACGGTGTAAGAAATTATACTGGAAACATTTCCATTTTTAAATATAAAACAAGACTAATAATTTATTATTTAGAGAATCTAAATATTTATAGATCTGAGAATTGTACAGTTCACAGGAGTCTTTAATACATTGAAATATATTCATATGAATAAGGCATGTTATCTTCTTATATTGTCATGGAACATATATTATTTTGACAAGATAGACATGTATTTGAAACTTTGCATATAAACCTAGATTTCCGAGTTTCACTCTAACCAAAATTATTATTTCCTAATAAGTACCAAAATTGTATTTTGAGTGTGGGGAACAAATAACAACTGAAAGGTAACTAAAAATTTATTCAAGAAATTATATTAATGAAAAATAACCTAGAAAAATAAAGAAACCATATATACATATGTAAAATATTAAAAATATATATACATACATAAACAAAATCTATATATTTATTGAGTAAATATTTTTGGAAGTTTCTGTGCTATTTCTTTTTTATTGATGATTATTTTAAGTAAATAATTTCAAGGTTTATTTATGCTCTTAGTGTCAAGGAAAGTAAGGATTTGGATCAGAGAGAACAAAATTTTAGTCAAGGCTCTGACACTTTCCAGCTACTTTTAAGTAAATCTCTTAACCTCTGACTACTCAAATTTAATTATTTTTATAATGGGCTTTGTACCTAGCTCATGAGGTTGCTGTGAATATGAAGTGATATAATATGTGTAAAATGTCTAACCAGGTGATTGACATTGGAAGAATGTAATAAATTTTGGATGTTTCTTTGAGCTATTATAACGCTTTATATCACAAATCTCAAATTAATATTTAACATATAAACAAATGATATTGGGGAAGATTCATTTGTTAAATTTAGGTAATGCATTTTTAAAATATGCATATACATATTAATAGGAGAAATTTAAGGTTGCTTTGTGATAATTTATAGATTGATTTCATATCACTTATCCATTTAATTGCATGTTTTATTACAGACAATGTGCTTTTGCAAATATTTCTTTGTATATATTCAAATTATGAGGAGAATATTTTCATTCACTACATTATGATTATTAAATATGATTGGGTAAAAAAAGAATCTTATTTAAACAAAAATTCACCTAATCATGAGCAATAATAGCATTTCCTATGTCTTGACTTGAGTTTAAGTGTTTGGCTCCTTAGTTACATCAATGATTTTAAATAACTCTTTAGTAAAAATTCTATTTCAGTTGCTCTTAAATGCTCATTCTTTCTCTGTTTCCTGTTTAAAATGACATTTGGTGGAATTGTTCCTATTGTAACTGATTTTCACTTGCAAGTTAAATATTATGCTTTTTATTTTGAATATGCAAGTTCAATATTATGCTTCTTTTTTTAATTTAATTTAAAATTTTAATTAAATTTTCTTGTTCTTCCAATTTCACCAATCAGTACAAAAAACCCCTCAAAGATGGGCGGCACCTGTGGCTCAAAGGAATAGGGTGCCGACCTCATATGCTGGAGGTGGTGGGTTCAAACCCAGCCCAGGCCAAAAACTGCAAAAAAAAAAAACCCTCAAAGAAACCTAATAATTTAATGCTAAATGAATTTATGACATTTTTGCATGATAAAAATAAGCCATTATTTTGCTGTGTCCCTGGATCAACAGCAGAATTCTATGATGTAAGAGGTAGAATGAGGCTTCCCATCATAACAGTTTGCTTATGTCAGTGATCAGTAGAGCTCATGCTTTTTAAAATATAGCATTCAAAGATTGAGATTACAAAATCAAAACTGAATAGAAGACATAATATTGAAGCCTCTGGTGTTGTTAACCCATCTTCAATATTATCCATAAAAACCCCAATGTCCACACCCATTGTCAGCCAACCTCAGCCCACTGATTTCCAGGGCTGAAGATGGAGAAAGGGGAGAGGTTGGTCAAGGGATAAGTGTAAGACAGGGGAAAAGTTGTAGTGATCTATTTCACAGTATAGTGACCATTATTGATAATTATGTATTTTGTATTTCAAGTGTTCTCACCACAAAAATATGAGTAGATGAGGTGACGGATATGTAAATTTGCTTGAGTTATTCTATGTATACATTTATCAAAACATCACAAGTTACTTCATAAAGAAACACAATACAACTAAATAATCATGTTTTTTTTACTGTTGTATTTACAGATCTGTGCAGCAACTAATTAGACACTAAGCAATGTTTTAGTGAATATATATTGACAAATAAATTAACTAGTGAAAAAATTATAGAGTGAAAACATGTATTGCAAAATATATATTAACATATGTAATAAAGACATGATCAACGTGTATTTTCATCAACAAGTGCTTGTGGTCATTATATTAGAAATGAGAATAGGCGGCTTACAAATTAGACTGTTACAGTTAAGAGACATATATATTAGACATTCTGAGAATCATTTCTACCACTATTTTCTGCAAAGGTTAATGTGTCTAAGAGGCTCAGAGAGAGAAAAGATCTCCTGAGAACTGACAATATAATTCTCTTAAGAAGCTTGGTGATTGCAGAGTGTTCTAAGTAAAGTTGAAGGGGCACTTTTGCTAGGATACAAGCTGTCAATCTGTCCATTTAAATCCTGTACAACGAGAACGATTTTAAATCTTTTTTCTCCCTTGTAAGCCTTGATTTTAATGCTCTCACCCACACAAAAGCTCTTCCTAACCTCAGTAGCGCTTAGAGATACGTGTCCTCTCCTCCTCCTACAGCAAACCAGCCTCTCTCAGAAATCAGGGCTCCTGACTCCCCAGCATCACGTGGGTACCTGGGAAGACCACCCAGATAAATTTCTCTCCTACAATGATTTCCAGAAAAAAATCCTAACAAGATGAACTTGGTTGAAATTACCATAGCATGTGTTTCTGGACTCATTTCTCTATTTTTCCTTTAGCTCCTATACAAACAGTCCTTACAAGCAATACAGAAATTGGATTTCAGAGTTTTCTCCCCATTTCTTGCTTCCTTGCCCCCTCGCTGTCCTAGAGGTTTTGGTGGGCTCTTCTTTTAGACCCTACTCCCCCTGCTGCCGTCGAGTATTTCCTGTCTTCCCTAGAAAATGGAAATAGCCACAGTGTCATGCAGTATCCCACCATGAATCCTCTTTCTGGAGAAAGTTCACAAGCTTTAGCAGCTGACCCTCTTTTGGCAACCAAACTGACCAACCAACTAGACAAAACAAAATAGCCTAGTGATGATGTTGCTCTACTTTCCTTCCTTGGAACACATTCATTCAAAAACACTTTGCACCTGTTGATATGCCGTCTACATTTTAACTTTCCTGATTGAAGACAGAAACTAAAAATATAATGTTATTTATTTTCTATGTAGGTCCTTGCTTAAATATTTGCTAAAAGAAGGAATAAGTGAAAATAAGTCTTTAAATTTTTGTTTATTTACTTTTAATAAAAATACAAAGACTTTATAGACTGATGAATAAAGAACTGAAGGCCTAAGAGTAAATAACACATTAGTTCTGCAGCCTTAAACCTTACAGTTTTCTGTTAACTATCATTTTGCAGGAATAAACACAGTATGCTCTGAGGAATGTGATTGAATTCAAGTCCCTTATACTGTATGATATAAGAAAGAATTTCATAGAAGACATTCTTAATTTTTGAACCAAATAAAATCTTTGCCAACCAGTTGTAATCTCTCATACTTGTACAGAATTTCTTTTGAACTGTATAACTTTTTATACTACAGAAAGAAGACGAAATTGTCTTTTAAATCATGAGAATATTCCTTCCCCTATGTCTCAGAGAAGACAACTTTTTTTATGCATGAAGAGATTTAAATCCTCAAAATGTTCTTTGTAGCTTCAGTTTCTTAATGTCTAAAGTGCTCTTTACAAACTAAAAAGACACTCCATTACTTAGCAATAACATAGATGTTAACCATAATAAGAAATAATTGAAAGCTAAGAAAGAATTCCGGGTAATGGTCTAAAAAGTAGAACACAGAGCATTTATTTTTACTTACATACTTACTATGTTTTATAGAATAAATCAGTGATACTCTCTGTTACTAAATTGAGGCTATTGATAAAAGGACAAATGGAAAGGGGAAAATATACTAACAGTATTTGATTTGTGTGCTTTATTATGCACAACCCAGTTTAAGGTCAAGAAAAGGTAATTAAAATTGTACAATTTCTGCTAGTAGTGAAAAACTAGATTTACAAACAATTAAAATTCAATTCTTTTAAATAAGTATATCAGCAAGATGCATAATTACATGCCTCTTATTTTTTTTATGGCCCTAGATGACATGAGTTAGAAAAAGAAAAGAAAAATTCTGTTTCTATCTGACACAGGATAGCGTATGCTCTTAATACTGCTGCCCATGTGTTTAGAATCTCTTTCTTATATCTATTTACTCATAGACATTTCTTTCACAAGATGCTTAAGTTAATTGTATTTGAAATTATTTAGTTTTACGTAAGCATTTACGTTTAGTGAATTATGTTCTTTGAACAAATAATTTCTGTTTTATGAGAATACATTTAATTCCTATTTATTGGTCATGTTTATTTATGTTTTTTTCTCAAGAATTTTTACACGTTAAAATTTCATCCATAATCCATATAGCTTCATTATTAATATCATTCATCCTTTATTCTTGAAAATTTGCAGAGGATAATGGTGATAGTGGAGCCTATGTTTAATGTACTTTGGGAGCATTTAGTTCAAAATATTTTCATTAAAAAAAATCCTCCTTATTGAGACAATTTACCCATAGTTTTAATATCCTTCTCTGTCTTTCTTAATTTTATGCATGTATATTTTCTGACCTTTGCTATCTTTCTACACATTTTTAGCCTGCCTGCCTTGAAAGCACTGCTTAGATCTCTCATCTCCCTTGAAGCTTTCCCTGATCAATCCCACTCATCTTCAGTCAATCCATTACCTCAGCATCTCACCACACAGTTTGCTGCACATATTCACTGGATGTTTTATTTTGAGTTTGTGACAGGTCACCTCCACTATTTTGTAAAATCATCTATAATTATGAATTTTAGTATATTGTACAATAACTAGTTGAGAATATAGTGGTTAACTTGATTAAAATCCCAGATCTCTTACCTACTAACCCATGATTCAATATTTTTTGTACAATAGAACAATAATTAGTATTTTTTTTAAGTGTTGTGTGCTTGGAGTCTTTTAATAAACATGGGAAGAATAATGTTACCTCTGCAGCCATTACCTTTTAAAATCTGGGAGTTAATAGTGTTATACTTCATTAAGGATGCTTCACATTTTTCCAAAAATAAATTTATTTTTAAAAACAAAAATCAGATACGTTTCATAGAGTCAAATTTTCCAGAGACAAATCAAATTTTGGATTCCAGCTTCGAATGAAAGTTAAGCAGCAGTAATCTCATGCAGAAGTATTTCTCTCTGCAGGAGGTAAAATATTCTGCTTGACTGTGAACACTCAATTCTCTAAATCCGGTTTGTACTTCTGCCATCATTTATTTCGTTATAGGGCTCTGGCATGCAAGATAATCTGTCTCTAAAATTCAAAATTTCCAAATTAAGATGAGCGATTATTGGGCTTGGGTTGGGGTTTATAACCAATTAGATCATTAATCATTTGTTCCCGGTTCTTGGGGTCACTGCTGAGCCCAATGGCTCCTTCTCCATCATTGCCTCCTACAACTTCCACATCTTCCTTCTGTTTTTTCCGAGTCTCCAGGTCCTTTCGAATACTCTCAAACTCTTCAATGTCATCAAGCTCTAACTCCAGGTGCGTTGGTTTTCTTTGCAGCATATTGAAATCAGGGCTGAGGGCCACACCCAGTGAACTATTCACAATTCACAGGATTATCCTGAGGGTCGAAATAGGTCCTAAATGGGTAAGTCATTCATTAAACAAACTCTTCTTATGCTCCACAGTTAAAAAATACAGTTACAATCTCTCTCTCTTTTTTAAATTATCTTTATCATTAAATCATAGCTGTGTACAATAGTGCAATCAAGGGGTACAATGTGCTGGTTACATATACAATCTTAACTATTTTCATCAAACTGATTAACATAGCCTTCCTGGCATTTTCTCAGTTATCATATGAAGACATTTGTATTCTGCATGTAGCAAGGTTTGCCTGTACCCTTCTAAGATGCACCGTA
>CAUYRH010036157.1:0-26366 GCA_963574655.1 Perodicticus potto | reverse complement strand
TATAGTGATTAAAAGGCCATGAAGGCTATGTTAAATAGTTCAATGAAAATATTTCAGATTGTATATGAAGTCAGCACATTGTGCCCCATGATTGCACCAATGTACACAATTATGATTTAATAAAAATTAAAAAAAAAATTTGAGAAATAACTAAAACTTAAGATTTTTACTATAGATCCAGCATTTTTTTTTTGTTTTTATATTAGAGACAGAGTCTCACTTTATCGCCCCTGGTAGAGTGCTGTGGCATTATAGCTCACAGCAACCTCCAACTCCTGGGCTTAGGCGATTCTCTTGCCTCTGCTTCCTGAGTAGCTGGGACTACAGCACCTGCCACAATGCCTGGCTATTTTTTGTTGCAGTTTGACCAGGGCCGGGTTTGAACCCACCACCCTGGGTGTATGGGGCCGGCGACCTACCCACTGAGCCACAGGCACTGCCCTCAGCATTTTTTTTTAATACGCTAAGAGTCACATACTATTTTGATAGGGGATAAGGGCTAAGTAAGCATTTACATATTATTTTATATATACAAATATATACACATACAGAGTTTTGATAGAACAGGAATTAAGGAACATATATATCATTATTATAATATATTTATATCATAGTATGCATAATTATAATAATACATGATAATATATATTAATTAATAATTCTTAATGAGCTCTCAAACAGAATTTTCAACAATTTTGAACAACATACATCCATTAAATTTATACTTCCTATCTATAAGAAAACTTAATCGTTTTCTCTTACATTAAAACAATGTTTACTACCAATGTACATGGGGGAAAATATCATTATTGTGGAGTCAAACACTATAAACACTCAAATATTCACAGAACCCATCCGTAAAATTATAGCATCTCTCTTACCAGTTCCAAAGTTAAAAGTAGCCAGCCCCAAACAACCATGGGTTAATGAAATCAAATAAGAAAAAAAAATTCCATGTGGAAAAACATGGTAACTATAAAAATATCTAGATTAGAAAAGAATCTCTAAATGATCATATTAAACGTGATAAAATTTGGACTAATTTGGTTTTCTTGTCTGCAGCTGAGAGGAAAAGGATTTCAAATTAACCTCTATGCTGTCCAGTATTATTTTAAATGTAAATGGTGTAGCACTTCGTGGCTATCTAGTTAATTTTTTAAATTAACAAAACCACCTATACTTCTGCTGTGTTCCAATTTTGCACATGTATTTTCCCCTCTTTTTCTAAAACAGTTTTAACAAGGTTAAATTTGTTAAAGGAACATTACCTTCTTTTTGTCCTTTTGATAAACACAGATAAATTATAACTTCCATAGTCATAATAAATTGGCCTGGTTGCCACTTGACTTATGATCCTGCAGAATGAGCAGTTTCTGCTGAGTTTTAACAGATGTGGCTCCAGCATAGGCAGGCTTCCAGAATATTTATGCTGGGTGAACGATTCCATATGGATGAAAAAGATTAAGGAGAGCCTTGTTAGACTATCTGGAAAAGACCTCTTACAAATCTTCCTAGGAAATGCTGTCTCCAATTAATCTGTCTATTTGTTCCTTGGCATTTGAGGAATTAAAGACCTCAATGTAATCCACTTGGACCCATTTCTTCTTTTCAAAATCTAATTGCTTCCTCGATGTGGGTTTGCACTTGGGCACAGCAGTTTTGTGTTGGGTCCTGATCACATCAGTAATTTATTCTGGCTACAATGTACGGCATACCTTCCTGGAGTTTCCCTGATGAGTTTGTCTCTCCCCCTTGTTCATATCAATAAGAAAGAAAGTAGACTATCATTTGGATGCCATTCTACATAAGTGTAAATGACTTTGTGACTTGAATTTTGACCAACCACACTAGCCACTATCATTTTGAATCTGGAAATTAGTCACAAGGCAAGCCAACATTGCTGGTAAAATAGTCTGTCCATTTCCAAATATGGCTGGTTTTGCCCTGCTATGTTGCTCATTTGTATAGATTTTCTGCAACAGGTCACTTTCAGTATATTTATTCTGCATGGTATGTGACAAGTACAATGCAAGATACAAACCAGGTGTGTTATGGAGACTTGAAATGGAATAAATAAAATTTTGCACCTAGCACAATTTTTGCAGCTTCATAGATCCTTATCCCTCAA
Organism: Perodicticus potto; assembly: GCA_963574655.1. Taxonomy (NCBI): domain Eukaryota; kingdom Metazoa; phylum Chordata; class Mammalia; order Primates; family Lorisidae; genus Perodicticus; species Perodicticus potto. Next base: position 24,238 of record CAUYRH010036157.1, on the reverse strand, counting down.
TCGAATGGCTACAGAAATGGTAACTTGATTATACATGTATGTCAGCAGCAATAAAGTAAATTCCTGCTCTCCTTTTGAGCAGAAAAAGAGCTTTATATGTCTTTCTGAGGGGTTTTAAGGCAGACTGAATTCCAAATTGGCACTTGGGTTTAAAGGTTTTAGTATTTCAAAGACATTACTGTAAGGGTAAGTTTATGGGTTGGGCGTGGGGCACTTCCCTGAGTGAATTATCGCTGATTGCCTAACCTTGTGCTGCGACTGGTGAAGCTTTGCTGGAGTGTTGTAATTCTCATGCTCGACAGGAGGCTTGGTGTAATCCAAATCCCAATGGTACTCAACTGAATTGATGAAATGACCGGGAAGGCCTAATTAAAGCTGTTCAGCTCAAATGTATTGATGTATTACATCTATTACAGCTTGGTTCAATAGGTCCACCCTGTGGATGCTGCCACAGCCTGTAAAGCAAACTAAACAGATTGAATAAATAATGCCCCAGGAAAGCAGACAGCAAAGGAATCAAAGTAATAGTGCGCAAAATGCAATGAGATAACCTATGAACTTTTATTCTATTATCCACCATAATTCATATTAATCTTATTATTTTTACCTGTTGAATACACACAGAAAAGGACAGTAGGATCTAGAATTGTCTTTTAATCTATTGTAAGAGTTGATAAACTCTTCTTTAGTGAATGTTGAAGAACTATGTGTATAAAATCATTGTGATTCTGCTTAACTTTGCCTCTCAATTTATTGTTAGAACCTAGATTTCTCTTTTCCTTCGGACTGAGTTCTTTCAAGAAACTTTTTTTAACATACAACCTACCATCTTCCTTTAGTTTTCCTGCCCCGAGAGACTTGTTAAATTTTTTTTTTACTTTTGCTGAATATAAATTGTTTCAGATTTTAATAATTTTTATATTGTCCAATAACCCTGATTTGTTCAGTAATGAGTTGTTAGAGATTTTGGTTCATTTTGACTTGGAGATTCTTCCATATCTTATTCATATGTAACATTTTAATGTAATTTACATCATTGTGTTTGAACTGGGAAAGAGAATATATTATACCATTGTAGTAACAATGAGCTAATGGTAAAAAAGGGAAGATAGATCTCCGAAAAACATGAAACTTAAAAATTATCAAAGATTTTTTTTATGTGATTAAATATCAAAATGTTATGGGAAATGATGTCTTCCAAATTTGTTTTCTAACACAGGTACAGTCTACCAAGGGGTGGACCAAGGAGGCAGGCGGAGGGGAAAGGAGGGAGAGTGATTGGTGGGTCTCACCTAATGCGCACCTAATGTGAGGGTGTTCAGCACGCCTCCTGGGTGAAGGGCTCAACTACAACTTGAACTTTACTTTGGATTGAAAACAATGTAACCTGCACATTTGTGCCCTCATATGAATCTGAAATTTAAAAAATTTGCACTTTCCCTCTGAAATCATTATTAGATGAGATTACACACAAACCCTCCTGAGTGCTCCTCCTGTGGGTATTGAAAGCACACTACACCTCTTTTACCAGTACCTGCAACAGCATATTGATAACAGCTGAGTTTCAACTGTATTCCACACTATGGTGAAAACTATAGAAATCATGGTCCATGCTGTCTGATTCATAAATAAACACTTAAATCCTAGACCAAAATCGGGCAAATTGTAGCTGTGCAAGAACTGTTAGTTAAGTGTATGATGTATGAAATGAACACCTACTAAATTTAATTGGATTTGGGCCTGGCTGGATCTTGCAGGGGTATTTATAAAGGTCTTCATTTTCTGCCACCCACCTTGTCACTCCTTAAATGTGTTATCCACTCTACAAGGTAGAATATTCCATCTAAACACAGTTTTCTCTTTGTAAAACCCATTAATGTCTTGCCATTGTCTGGGAATTGAATTCTAAACTGTATTTTTTCATTCAGCAAATATTTATTGATCATACTTCTGTGCAAGGCCCTGTGCTCACCACTGCATCATAGCCTTCCAAGGCAAGACCGACTAACCCATCTCACTTCCTCTCAATCCTTACACTAACAGGCACTAGAAAAATAGAAGTACTTCTTATCCAACACAGTTAGGACATGTAGTTACTCAGAAACAAGAAACAGTTAGAAGGTCACATTAAAATTGATAATAAAGGCATATTTTAGGCATTGTACTTAAATGTGTAAGTATTTTTGTTTAGGTATCTTTTAATGTAGACCTATCAACTTTTCCTTAATATCAGTCAGCTGTTTTAAATTTTAATTAATATTCTCCATTAGCCATTCCTAATAGACTCTATGTTTTTAGCATCAAATTCTTTAATTTAGAGCAAGAACTTCAAGGTATTTGAGAAGAAGCCTGGCTTCTCAATTACTTAATATTTTTCCAACAATTTCTAGCAGTTTTACCCACATCTAGTTCAACAGCAACATTCCTTAGCAATTCCTGTCATTTTGGGGACTTTATTGAAATGAATATTTTGATTTATTCAATTTAATTCAATAGTCACATTAATAAACAAAACTATTATAGGTCAATTTGGAAACAAATACAACAGACTTTAGTGAGTATAAAACTCAACTGCTGGGAACAGCACTGCCGAGTATGAAGGTTAACAGTTCCAAGTGTTTATAGTGTTACTGGTGTAGGCTCAAATGTATGACAAAGGGAATGCAGAGAATTCATCTAGCCAAAAAGAAAGCACTACTCTTCCTACAAATATCCAGTAGTTCCCTCTTCCAGCTCACTGGGCCACCATAATGATCTTATCTCTGTATATTTGCTCATTCTGACTAGAAATCTCATCCGCTAGGTATTTCTCAATCACCGCAAATACTCTGCGAATGCTTACCTTCTCCTACTGAGCCCTATTCTATGCCCCGATGCATAGCACTGTGCTATACCTGTACCACAACACTTTTCACAGTGTGTTAACATTTCTCATCTATTGGTGTGTCTTTCCTATCAGACTTTACTCATTATAGGATATTTCTTTTTTTTTTTTTTTTCTTATATGAACTTCTCTTAACACCTTCTATCATTTCTGGCTCATAGTATTTGTCAGTAAATATTTGTAAAAAATGAAACATTTGATCCATTACCCACTGAAGGGTCTTAACTTATGTCTTGCTCGTTACTTGAGAATTTTCTAAATGCAAGTCTTAAACCCTGAATTTCTCCACTCTGACTGCAAGTATTATTTTAACTTCCTTATTCACACTCCTAAATCTGCTTTCCTCTTCATTGTTATGTTATGCCTGTAGCTCCTCTTTATTTTTCCCAGCCATCACTACACAGATGATTATATGCAATTCTTTAATCAGCTTAAAATCAATTGTTTATATTTTATAAAAAAAGGACATTCACTAGTATGTACTCTGTTATTTCTTTTCTCTTTTCCTCACCCATCCTGAAAATGCTGGACTGTGGAATTCCTCCTGCTCTGGCTTTTTGTCTTCCCTTGAAAATCATGTCAGCCAGAGAAGGTTTAAACAAACATACGGGAAACTTTGATATTCTTCCTCTCCTTTTTGTAATTTATTTTTTTGAACAAGAGCCGTCTTTCCTCATTTCTAAACCTCCCTATCATCCCGTCTACTTCCACCTCCTCTCAGAACTTGCTCCATTAACTTCCTCTCTCTCATTTGCATTTTCAATTTCTCTTTCAACTCTCTCTACCCCTTATGGCTATCCATAGTCTTGTGTCTTAGCAATACTTCAAAAACAATTACCTATATTGTGATATGTTCTTTTTCCCTTTCTCTAATACTAAGTTTGCCAAAAGACAAGTCTATAAAATTTTTATGACTACCTGTCTTTCCTCATAACAGTTCTTTCTTTAACAATAGTGTAGTACTTATGACATATAAATTTTGCCAAATTGCTAATATTTTTATGCAATATAATGTTTCATGTCCATTACCTTATATACATCCCCAAAATATCTCTACAAATTACTCTTATCTTTACAGATAAGAAACTGAGTCTTAAAGACATGAAATCACTTGACAAAGAGCTTACAGGTATCAGTTATCTCAATTCTATTTTCAATTAGCTCTGACAATTCTGCTTCAAAGGTCACTGGTGACGTTTTTCTTGTTGAGATGAAATTTATTGTAATGTTTTAATGTGTCTTCCAAAGAGTATGTGTTGGAAACTTAATTGCCATTTTTATAATAGTAGGAGGTGGGACCTTTAAGAAGTGATTAGATTTTGAGGGTGCTGTCCTCATGAACGGATTAATGCCATTATGTAAGGGAGTGAATTCCTTATAAAAGGATGAGCTTCTCCTCTTTTTCTCTCCCTTCACTCCCTGTATCCCTCTACTTTCCTTTCTCTCTTGCCCTCTTTTGTCGTCTTTTTGCTCTTCTACTTTCTACCATTTAATGATGAAGTAAGAAGACCTTCCTCCAATGCCAATCCTTCAATCTTGGACTTCCTAGCCTCCAGATCTGTGAGAAATAAATATCTGCTCTTTACAAATTATCTCTTCTCAGGTATTACATTACAGCAGCACAAAATAGTCTAAGATATTTGTGGTTATTTCAACATTTTGGCTATCATGAATAGTGTTGCTATGAATATTTGTGTACAACTATTTGCTTAAATACCTATATCCAAATTTTTGGTTATATGCCTATGAGTAGAATTGCTATGGTAATACTTTGCTTACATTCTTGAACCTCCAATTTTTTTTTCCATTTTTGCAGCACCATTTTATTTTCCAGAGTTTCGACAAAGCTTATTCTAACAGTTTTTCTGTGTGTGTGTGTGTGTGTGTGTGTGTGTGTGTGTGTTGAACCTCTGGCCTTCAGGCTTCCTTAGTCAGCCATTCACACTGTCATCTCATTGTCAGCTTACTGCAGACATCCTAATGACAAATTGTCTTCTCCTCTCCCTAGAAATCAGAATAATATTTTTCCTATTGATTATATTTGTCCTTCAGCCTCTCTCACTTCCACAGTATTGAAATATGTGTATGTAAGAACTAAAACAAGGGCATTTCATTTTCCCACAATTGATGTACTGTATGTGTGTCTCTGATTTTCTTTTCTACTAATTTCCTAGACAAGTATATCATTCATTTCTCTGTTGTGGCTGTTTTTCTCACCCTAACAACCAGAGGCTCTATCTTGAAGATGTCTTCCTCTGTGTCATTCTCCTATTCTTCATTGCACCTACTTTTCTCTCATCTTCTTGTCAGTACCCCTTTTAATTTTTTTCTACTTTTATTTTTTTTAATTTCAAAATATTTAGGGTATAAAAATGTTTTTGTTGCTTGGATAGCTTTTGTAATGTTTGAGTTAGGGCTATTAGCGTGCCCATCCTCCAAATAGTGTTCATAGTACCTGTTCGGTAAGTTTTTCCTCTCCCCTTTTCCCCTTCCCATGCTTGATTTCCAATGACTTTTACTTCCTTCTGTGCCCATGTGTCCCCCTGAATTAGTTCTGATTTATCGAAAGTACATGTGTGGGTAGTTGTTCGATTCCTGAGATACTTCACTTAGGATAATTGTTTTCAGTTTCACCCAAATTACTACAAAAGGCATTAATTCATTCTTCTTATAGCTGAGTAGTACTCTATGGTAAAACACATATCACATTTTGCTACTCTACTCATTAGTTGGTGGGCCTTAGGTTGATTCCACATCTTTGCAACTGCGAATTTTGCTCCAATAAACAACCAAGTGTAGGTGTCTCTTTGATAAAATGAACTTTATTTCCTATGGATTAATAGCCAGTAGTGAGATTACTGGAGTGAATGGTAGGTCCAATTTTAGTTATTTACAAAATCTCCATACTGTTTTTGATAAAGTTTGTACTAATTTGTAGCCCAACCAACAGTGTATAAATGGTCCATTTTCCTTGAATTCATGACAGCTTCTATTATTTTGGGACATTTTAATAAATTTACTCCAATTCAGAAAGGAAGAGCTTGATGACTATGTTACCCCTCCTCCTATAGATATGAGAGAATAAAGTTTACAACAGGGAATGGCCTGAGAAAAAGAAGAAAATAATGTTTTCTGTTTTTTTAATACATTCTCCACTCTTTTTTGAGAACTAAAGCCTGCATCCTGACTCAGTCTGAAGGGTCAGGGGAATGTCTTTTGTTTTTTTGCAACAGAAGATGGCTCAGCAGAAATGTGTGGCAGAGGTCAAGATGTTGTCTTCCACAGAGATGAGACTGATGGGATTCTTCCATTTTAGTGGAACAGCAATCTCCTGAAGGCAAAAATTCTCTTTTAAAAGCTCTGTATTTCTATGTATGATGAGGAAAATTGGTGCTTTAATTTGGAAGTCCTCTATTTTCCTTATCTGCTGGCAAGTTAATAAATCTCTCTTTTTGCCCCTGCCTCCCCAAGAAAACCCCACAAAACAAAACAACAACAACAACAACAAGAGCCCATTCCAACTGGGGTAAGGTAATATTTCATTGTAGTTTTAAATTGCAATTCCCTTATGATTGAGCTTTCATTTTTCTTAAGTTTATTGGTCATTTGTGTAACTTCTTTTGAAAAACGTTTTCTCATTTCTTTTGTTCAATTTTTAATAGTGGTGTTTATTCTTTTCTTGCTGATGTTTTTGGTTTATATCTCTATTTTTTTGCCCATACCATGCTGTTTTGTTAGTACAGCTTTATAGTATAATTTGAAGTCTGCTAGTAGGATGCCTCCACATTTATTCTTCTTTTAAGATTGCTTTTGCTATTAGAGCTCTTTTCTGGTTCCAAAGCAGCACAGAAATATTTTTTCTAGATCTGTGAAATAAGAGGATGGTGTATTTATGGGGACTGCATTGAATCTGTAAATCACTCTGGGACATTGGGCTGTAGGCATATTTTCACAATGTAGATTCTGCTGATCCATGAGCATAATATTCTCCCAAATATTTATAATGTTTCTCATAGATATTAAGTATTATATTCTACTTTAGTTATTCAGAGATAAAATTAGCCCCAATGAACACCATTCACTAGCTCAAAGCCTAATGAGAGATGTGCCCAAGAGATAATTTTAACACTGTTTTAATAAATACTAATGTATTATAGGAGCAGTGATTACAGAGTTACGTGAGAACTCATAAAAAGAAACACACTTCAAATCAAGACAGCATGGAACAATCTAATGAGGAGATACTTGGAGATGAAAGTCTGTAAGAGTAGAATGAATTCGTCCAAAAATAAGTCACCAGAAATAGCCTATACAGAAGATTGTCATGTTGTCATTAAAATATCTTTTCACATAGGGAGAGACAATATTTAGGGATAGAGAGGATGATGAAGCAATTTGGTTTCCAACTTTATAATCTGAAAACACGTAGTATTCCATGGCTTTTCCCAAGTCTCCAAGGTAAATTAAATTGCTTTTAATGTAGAAATTCATCAAATAGTATACATACTTCCATGTAAGTCTGTATAAGTAGCTATATTTATTTCTCCTTATTAAGAAAAAGGCTCCAGGAAGAGGCACCATTTTATTCTGTGCTGGATCCCATTTCTCTGAAAATTCCCTGGACAGAATAATTACTACATAAAGATTTGTTGAATTGAATGCAATCTATATATCTTGACATATGATCTCTCCCATGAGATTTAAACTACATCTAACCATTTGCCAATTGGTTCACTGACAAGACAAACTCAACATGTCAATGTCCAACCTAATTCTTTTCCCAATTCTGAACAAACCACATGCCCTAACCTTTTCAATTATGTGTATGTCACAGCTACTTTCTAAGTCACCCAACCTTTAAGTCTCCTAGTAAGAATTAACTTCTTCACCAAATGCTCCAACAATAGAATGCTGTTGATTCTACTTCTAGAATGAATCTTGAATCTATCTGTATTTTTTCCCTTTCCAAATTGCTTCTACATTTATTTTTCCTCCCAAGGCATTTCAATGTATTTTTCATTGAAAACAAGTAATAACCTTAAACCTCAACAGTGGCTAAAGAAAAGGAAGAAGAGGGACAATTTAAAGAATATCTATAAAATTTTTAATAGGCAGGAATTATAGTAAAATTTCAAGTCAAAATGAAAAGTTGAAATTGTATGTGTAGAGTTAAACAAAGGAGATGATGAAGTTAGATAACATATCTAAAAAATACATAGTATAATACAATGAATAATATGTGCTATATTTTTTAAATGACTATAAAAAATACCTTTTAAGGGTGTTATGAATGTTAAAATTGCTTGGAAGGAGAAAGATACCAGAGATTTTTAGTTTTTAATTTATTTTTTTAATTCAAAATTCTCTCCATCCTCCACAGAAACAAATTTACAATTAGGAATAGGGTTTCTTAACTAGCCCACAAACAATCTTATTTAAAAAACAATATGCCTAGAAAATGAAAGTATGTGTATTGGCTTTTAGAATACTTAATATAAAACAGTTCCAATATAGACAAAACACATTTTTCTTAACTCTTGTTATTTAATAGTTTATTACACTGATCTTGCTTTTATTCTTTTGTCCCAAATGGGATTGGGAATGACTGTTTTATAGTCAAAATGAAATATATACTAAATAACAACAAAAAACAAAAACATTGTTTCACAATATAAAACAGCTATTCTAATGACAATGAGATCTCTAGTTGTGCTTGTTTTCTAAAACCTAAATTTACTTTCTATCATTGTTTACTTTAACATGAAAAGAAAAATACTTATGTATCATTTTTTGTTTCTTATTTTCTACTAAACTCTGGACTCAGTATTCCAGACTCCAACTGAGTACTATAAAAAAAAGATGAAGTCAATAAGAACTTTATTTATGTAAATAATATAAACTTCAGATATTTTGGTAAAGTAACAATTCAACTTTATTAAAATATTTTTAGCTCTTTTGACTGTTTAAAATGCAAAATTGTTTACTCATTTTTTTTCTATTAAAAATTAGATTAAGAAATTCTAGCAATTAGACAGTTGGAAAGTTGTTTGAATATTTGATTCAGAAATACAAGCACATAAAGCCAATGCATAAATTGACCACAGTATAGATTTTCACAGTCACTTAAGGCTTTTTCAATTGAACATCTTCTTGAAATACTGATTGAACACATAAAAATAACTAGCTCTACTGTACTTAACACTCTGTAACTCTGGGCTGTGATCAAGTATGAGGTAGTTGTAGTTAATCTATAAGTAAATATGAGAAAGCTATTTAGCTTATATACTTTGAAAACGTTTTTCCAAATAACACTAATAATTGACTTTTAGTAGGAAAAAGTGATACACTGAGTGCATATATGTCATTTGTTGTGTTTTTACAGTAAATTTTTTATTAGATAGTGTATATGAGTAATGGGGCACATATGTTTCTAGTTTACAGAGTTTATTACTCTATTATATGAATATTATTGGCATTTTAAAGTATTATATTTGTTACTACCTATATAAGAGATTTGTGTTCCTGATTTGTAACACTTTAGAGCTCTGTACCAGCTGTCTTGGTTGTAAACAGTCTTTGGGGTGATTGGCGTCAGCCTGTCACTTTAGCCATACGATAGCTTCCAATAATCCACACACATAGAACTCTCTCTTTTACTTGCCTTTCCCACCTACCATGTTCCCTTTTCCTCCAGGAATTTATTATTGATTGACGAAAAGCAGTTTCAATAGTGTGTATGGTCAATTCTCTAGCACTGAAGTGAATGTCTTATACACTTTCTTCCAAACTAACCTATAAAAGTACAACCAAGAAAAAGGTCTGTTTTATTTTGAATCCTCTATGATATAAATCAGCATCAGGAAAGGCCTGAAGTAGGCTATATTGACCAAGGAATTCCAAAGGTTTAGGTAACAAGCTATGTGATTTGGGTGAAAGAATATTCTTTAGCCAGACTTTCTAGATATATATGAGACAATAGGTCTAAAAAACTCTTCTCACTCTTGCATTTCATGATTCTTAGTCAAAATACAGGTTTAAGAACATATTAAGCATTGCTAGGATGAATGAAGCTATGAACCAATATGATCTCATTTTGTAAGTTAGAAAATTCTACCATAACTGCATTGTCTTTTTCTCATAATATGTCCTGCCTGAAGACAGAACAGCAAATAGTGGGACACGGGACATAGCAGGTGGGGTCAGACAAATCTGGGTTCAAAGACCAATGATTAGAAGCTTTGCTAACTTGGTCAAGTTGCTTTTGAAACTCAATATTGCCATCTGCAAGATGGGGAGATATATGTGAGCCCTGAATGGCTAGTTAACAGGATTTGAAATATGTATAAAGATCTATTTAATGTCTAGGATATAATAAAAGGCTCATCTGAAATAATGGATTTTATTGATATTATCATAGTTCTTTGGTTGTGAATCTGGTCACTTCTGATGGCACACAATGAGTGGACAATTGATATTTATAACATGAGTAAATAGATGTAAGTGAGGAAGACATCTGCAAATAATTCCATCCTCTTCCATCAGAGTATACAACTGGCAGGTCCATAAATGCTGGGATTCAAGAGATGGAGTTCACTAATATCTAAATATTTAGATCATTGCCATAAACTAGATGAATCTATTCTTAAGTAAGTAGCTGCTGTTGCCAGAATATAATGTTATTCTGCTCAATAATTCATTTCATTCTTGGATACTTTCTATGTATTAAGTCCTGGTGATGGGGCAATAACAAAAATCTCTGCTCATGTAATCAATATATTCATATGGGAGAACATAAACCTCCAACAAATAAACCAATATTCTAGCTTCATGGATGTTTGTGCTATGCCAAAAAAAAAAAAAAAAAAACAGAATGATGTGGGTAGAGAGTGCTGTTTTGTGTGGGCTTTTTAAGCATTCTTCTCTAATAAGGTGACCTGTGAAGAGAGACTAAAAGGAAGTGAGAGCGCAGCCGTGTCCAGGTCTGAGTGAGAGCCTTTGAAGCAGAGCAGAGAGCAGAGACCTTGAGGCTGGAGGATACCTGGGGTGTTCAAGAAGCAAGGGTGCAGAGAAAAAAGACAAAGGGTGGGCAACACTGACAGAATGTACTGATAACTTGGAATCATATCAGGCATGGGAAATATAGCTCTGGAATTTGGCACCATAAAGATAATGTTTAGAGATGAAAGATTATCTTGGGGATGAGTGAACACAAAGAAGGAAAGTCTGAAAACTGATCACTGGGCGGGCATATCCTGTGGTTCTATTCTTACCACTGGTTATAACATTTCATGATTTACATTAATTTCAGTATCCCCTTCTTCATTTCATATTAGTAACAGCAGCAACAGCAAAGCAGCCTTATACTCCCAGTCGTTCTTTACAGATGAGGAAACCAACACACAGCTGGATGATCGCCCCCTACTTGAAACTGCTTTTAATTGAAGAGCAGAGATGTAAAGCCAGAAACTTCACTTTTCATTTCTCTCTTATTCTATTACAGGCTTATTCTAACAGGCTTCCAGGCTCTATTCTGAATCCTCCTTTTGTCCCACTGGTTTTGGAAGACTGCCACAAGTCCTCAAGTAATAAGGTCTCAATTGTCTTTCCCCAGTCCTGAGAGGAAGTGAAACAAAGAAGAGCATGACCAGAAATAGCTATCATTTGTTGAAAATCAATGATGAGGACTTGTGTGCGCTACAGTATTGATGGAATGGGTGAAATTGTAATGCAATACAAGAATACCAAGTCTCATATTGGAAAACCAAGATCTCAAATGACTCCCTCTTATTTTAGTGATTATCTGGGTTATTTTGAGCAACTAACTTACTTTACTTCTTCAAGAATTAATTTAAACCTTACAAAAATGAGCATGGCAAATAGTTGTTTCCTGTATTGAGATGGTATAAGGGAAACTATTTGAGAGTATTACACATTATATAATTATTAATAATTAAAGTTTATACAAATATAAAAATAAGGCTCTCTAACTTGGATTAAGTAATAAACTGTATATATTGCATACTACACATAACACATTTAACTATATTCATATGAACATTGTAAGAATATTTCACTTAGAAGGACAAAAATGTATTTTGTATCTTTTGTGACTATTTCACAGTTTTCACTATAGTTTATAAAATTTGGTCCAAGTACATTCAGTCTAGTTGCCATTGTTTTATTGGTGTGTTATTTTTTCTTTTTTTAATTAACTTTTAATTAAAGTCATAAATGTGTACATTTATCGGGTACAATATGATGATTTGACATACAATGTGCAATGCTTAAATCGAACTGCTTAACATAGTTATCAACTCACTTATTTTTTGTCATAAGACATTTAAAATTTACTCTTAGTTATTTTGAAATATACCCTTGCATTGTGCACATTAGATGATCCCACAAATGCCCACCCTCCTGCCAATTGCACTCCCCCTTCACCTGCCCTCTTCTTTCTTACCCCTTCCCCTTGTTAGATTATACTTGTGTTTTATCATTCATATGATTGTGTAAATGTTTATATATTTGTTTCATAATAGTACTGAGTACATTGGATACTTGTTTTCAATTCTTGAGATTCTTTTCTACAAAGAACTGTTCCAACTTCATCCAGGTAAACACAAAAATGTAAAGTCTCCATCTTTTTGTTGCTGAATAGTATTCTATGGTATACATATAGCACAATTTGTTAAACCCTTCATGGGTTGATGGGCAATTGGGTTGCTTCCATGACTTGCCAATTATGAATTGGGTTACAATAAACATTCTGGTGCAATTGTCTTTAGGGGTAAAATCATTTTTGTTCTTCTGGGTAGATACCTAGTAATGGAATTGAAGGATCAAACGCAAGGTCAACTTTTAGTTCTTTGAGGATTCTCCATACTTCTTTCCACAGAGGTGGTATTAGTTTGCAATCCCACCAGCAGTAAAGAAGTGTTCCCTTCTCTCCACATCCACACCATCATCTGCAGTTTTGGGACTTTGTGATGTATGCTAATCTTATCAGTGTTAGGTGATATCTCAAAACAGTTTTGATTTTATTGGTGTTTAATGTACTAAAACTTGTGTTTTTGCTCTTGACCCCTCTGAGTAGTTTTCTAAAATATACATATTATTTTGATACTGATAGCAAACAGAAAGGTTTCTTCCTAAAAGTATTGATATAGAACATAATGTAATATATGACAGTACTATAGGGAATGATAATCAGACAATAAAATTTAGAGAAATCCATGTGGTTTTTAACTAACCAGTTCAAATCATTACCACATAACTGTTTTAGTCAGGGTTCTCCAGGGAGATAGGACTGGTAGGAGATATACGCTATATATAAATAAACATATGCACACACATATATAAATATATATGCAGAGAGAGAAAAAGAGAGAGATGGAAGGGATTCATTCAGGGATACCTGAAGACTGAGAAGTCCACAATAGACTGTCTGTAAGCTGGAGAAGCAGGAAGCCTGGTAGTATAGCTCAGTCCCAGTGCAAAGGCCTTACCAAAGAAACCCGTGGTGCATCTCTCAGAGCCAGGGAAGCCAATGGTGTGCCTCTCAGAACGAAAGAAGCCGTGGTTGCCTTCCAGAACTAAGGAGGGCGGTTATGTGCCTCCCAGAACCAAGAAGGCCGGTTGTGTGCCTCTCAGAACCAAGGAGGTTGATGGTGTTCCTTAAGACCTTTTGTTTTAAGACCCAAGAGCCGCGGTTGCTGCTGGCCTCTGAGTACAAAGGCCAGAGAACCTGGAGTTCTGAAGCACAGGGAAGGAGAAGGGTGTCCCGGCTATGTAAGAGAGAGTAAGAATTCACTCTTCCTCAGTCTTTCTGTTACAGCAGAGACTCAGCCAACTGGATGGTGCCCACTTACATTGAGGGTAGATCACCGACTCAGTTCACCGATTCAATGCCAATCTCCTCTAGAAACACCTTCACTGACAAATCTGGCTATTTGTAATTCTAATCAAATGCCTTTCAGCAGAAGAGGAACAGGCTCAATCTCTACCCAGGCATTGAAAATAATCAATACAGTACTGTCTGTCTGGACATCCTCTAATCCAGTCACATTGACACTCAGAATCAACCATCATGTTACTAAACAATATTTTCCATGACAAATATCTTTATTTTTAGCCCTATAAATGAATAAATAAGTTTACTGATTGATAATTATTCTTAATAATGTATCACTTTTGAATATAATCTAAGTCTTTAATTTGTAGTTACTTTATCAGTATTACAATAACTCTGAAATATTAATGTCTGTTGTGATTAAAGGGAGAGGATGTGTTTGTATGAATGTATATGGTACTTACAGGTGGTAGTATATGCACATAAATTTGTTCATACTTTGTTCATTCTTTACAATCATTGAATCAATATTCTTCTTTGTATGATTTGAAGGTAATAAGACATCTCTCCTCATTTATTCATTGGAGGTGAAAAAGAAAGTCCATAGTGCTGGATTTGGTGGCTCATACCTGTAATCCTAGCACTCTGGGAGGCCAAGAAACGAGGATCACTTAAGCTCAGGAGTTTGAGACCAGCCAGAGTGAGTGAGATCCTATCTCTACTAAAAATAAAAAAAATTAGCCAGGCTTTGCGGCAGGTGTTTGTAAGTCTCAACTACTTGTAAAGGTGAGGAAGTAGAATCACTTGAGCCAGTAGTTTGAGGTTGCTGTGAACTATGACGCCATAACACTCTACCCAGGGTGACAGAGTGAGGAGAAAGAAACAAAAGAAAAGGAAGGAAAGAAGGAAGGAAGGAGAAAGAAAGTCAGTACCAACACTCAGAAAACACTTGGGACAATTGCAACATTTGATTAAATTATGATACCTTCAGTCTATCACATGCACATGTTTGCTAAGGCACCTGGGTACTTTGATTTTATAAAACACTAGAAGTAGTTTTGGTGAAAAAGATGAATAAGTGAAACAAAAATAGAATCGGAGTCTGCAAATGTTGAGAAATACTGTTTTTGTTTTTTCATCTCTTTAAATATCAGCAAAACCATTTCAGAAGTCTGACATGGCTGGGATGATACTTGGTGTGATCTAAATTTAAGGCAAACTATAATTTTAAGTTCTAATTAATATGTCACTCTAAAGAATCTGTGCATTTATTTTAAACTAAGGTTTATTCTCTTTTACTTAAGTTTTAAGAAGGGAGCTTTTATGAGCATTGTAATTGCCACCTGTCATAGTCAGATTACTGCCAAAGCTTGGCCAATTGGGTTACTATTGTTTATTGACATGAATTAGCCAACTAGAGAATGAAAAAAAAATAGTTGGGTATGTATTTCATCATAAAAATATCTACTAATAAATTATATTTTTACATCTGATTATATGATTCCTAAACAGTAGGAATTATCTACGTTAAAAAAAAGAATGTATGTCGCCAGCCAGTTCACCCAGCACCATTTATTAATAATAAATATTTTTGAACAGTTAATTTGTATAGAGCTCTGTGTCAGGCAAGGGTAAGGCAAATAGTTATGAAACAAATATACTGTTCCTTTGTTTTGTCTCTTGCACTAAATGTGTAACCTATGAGTGACAAAAATAAAAAGAATGCAATCTGTTATGACAGAAAGTAGTCTAAAGGTAGGAAAGTTATCAGGCTTGAGCTAAGATTTAAAGGGAGTATTGAATGTACACAAGTGTAGTATCAGGAAAAGATTTTCAGTGAGATGGTGTGTGATGTGTACGTGAGGGAAACTACAGTGGAAGGTGTGTGTGAAGACATAAAAACAAATAATATGTGATATACATGTAGCATTTTCCTATTTACCCATGTATTGTCCATCAGAGTTAATTATATTAGGACAATAAGTGATACTATTAGGAAACAAAAAAGTCATACATATGATCTTTCCTATGAAAATGCACGTTCAGAATCCTTAAGAGACTTGTCTGCATGAACACATAATTAGCAAATAAAGTGAACTGGAGCCAACTCCGGTAAATTTCTTACAACAATATCAAAACCAAGAATTAAAAAGTCTTGAATGGGAATCTAAATTCCATGCTTTTTCTTATCAGTGGTATGATGGCATATGTGAATATAAACCCCAGTACTAACTAACTGCATAACTTGAAGATAAAAGTGATCAAAAGTAAAGGAAACCATGGTGACTAGGATCTTCCATACATGTCTAATTGGTGGAAAGGAAAGTATTTGTAACCATTAAAGATATGGCAAAAGAAAGGCGATAATTTTGTAACGGAGGAGACACTGGAGGTACAATGTCATGTGTGCTGCTGTTTACAAAATTTCCAGCTAGAAAATAGAAAGCTCAATAAAAATGTGTATTTATGATTTATAG
Organism: Perodicticus potto; assembly: GCA_963574655.1. NCBI lineage: Eukaryota > Metazoa > Chordata > Mammalia > Primates > Lorisidae > Perodicticus > Perodicticus potto. The sequence goes on along the minus strand of CAUYRH010036157.1, from coordinate 8,028 downwards.
AAATGAATAGCTGATCTACAGCTACTCCAGAGATCTCCAGAATAATAATATATATATATAAATCTAGTTAACGCTACACAAAATTTATTATTGTTTCACTGTAATTAGAAGCACCTTTCACTTGAAATAACAAGTCAAAAGAGTTTAATATGTTTTAAAATGCAGGTGTAATGCTTTCAAATGGACAAGATAAACTGGACTACTGTCTTTTTAAGTTAGAGTACTGTAATAACTCATAAAAAAGTGTATTATTTGAATATAACATACACATCAAAACAGAGTACTGAAATCCCATGGTTAAAGCTGAATGGATTAAAACATTGTATTCTTTTTTTATATATTACAAACACATTAGGAACCATTTTATTTCTGTTAGGCACATCACACATTATACAGTTAGTCTGATGTTTAAATTATAATAAATGCCAAATGTTGATTAAAACTCAAAATGTCAGTATTAACTTTCTGACTTTGCTTGAAGATTTAGATTTAGTTTAAAATTAAAAAAAAGAGTAAAGAAAAACTAAGAACAAAAGACTTTTAGAAAATAAATTTGTAATTAGTACTAAGAATAAAGAAAGGTATAGAAGGTACAGGAGTGATGATAAGACAAAGACAAATCTGAAAACTGGGCTGCCAAGTTCATCAGGGGCTGCAGGGGAAAGGGAATTAGCAAGATCCTCATAGCGTGTCACCTCGTTTCTTAAAGACTCTGGCAAAGTAGGCGCAGCTACATTATTATTCACAGCAGTTTTATTTGGACAGATTATGGACCCTATTTCCAATTAAGCTTCTGTTCACTTCACAAAAGACTAATTAATTCTCATCACACTTCTAGGAAAAAGAACATTTTAAACATATTGTGGGGTAACTCAGGGCATAATAATAAACCTTAGGCTGTATGCAAAGAGTGAGGTAGTTTGAGATTCTTATTCCATGTATGCATTGTATGTACTAAATTACCCAATCAAGGCCGGATACCTAAATAGTTAACGAAATATACTTTTTTGAACATAATTTGGTACATAATTGGATAGTAAAACAATCTATCAGTCCCATGTGAAAAGATATATTAATGTCACTTAATAGTCACTGGTAAAATAAAAACTAATCTTACCCTTCAACCCATATCAAATTTTAAAAAAAGTAAGCAGTTGACATGCAAAACTGATATTAATAGTATAGGACTACTATACTCCTAAAAGAATCAGGACTTTTGGTTGTTTTATGCATTTTACTGTGTTTAAAGATATATCAATGAAATTTTTAAATAATAAATTTTATAGGAAAAAGACTTTAAAAACTTCACAAATACCAAATACCAGTAAAAATAATCTGCCCCCTCCAGGTCTGTGTAGTATTGATTTTACTGTGCTACCATTTTAGAAAACTTTTCACAAACAAAGGGCAAACAAAATGTGAATCTGAAGCACTATTTGGTTGTGAAACACCAAAGTGAAATGTTCAAAGTATTGATAGACATCTTCAAATGACGTATAATGAGAAGCCTGAAGCCGTAATAATGGTCACTAACATTTCTACTTAATGTTCGGTTCCCGTTAGCATGTTCAAGCCAGCACTACATTAGTTACTTAAAGCAATACTTACATACTTTAGGATTAGATAGAGTTAAGATAGTTCATTCCTACAATTCACATATGATTTTCAAGATTAAAATATAAAATCCATAAGAAAGTAAGATGGTTGTCAACTCCTGGCTACACTATGCTATCAAAATGATGGAAAAGCAGCTACCTCTGAAAATAAACATTATGTTCTACTCACAGGGCCTGATGAAGACAGATATTAGTTTCTCTACTGTAGCTACTATAATCATTAAAGAATCAATGGCAAATTAAACTTACAAATCCTCAGGAGGAGGAGGTGAGAGAAAGAGAACACAGCAGTAAATGCAGAAAGGCTCAAATCAATTTTTCACCTTAAGCAGAGTGAAGTTCATTAGTATTGTTAACAGAAAGGCAAAGGTAAAGACAGCAAAATGAAGATTTTATCTTCTTTTCACTGTAATTATAGGGCCGCCTCAGGCAGAACTAGTTTTCAGACTTGCTAAGAGAAGATTGCACTCATATATTAATAGAATTGTTTTAAGAATAGGAAATTTTAAAAAGGTCATCTAAAGTAAAGAAATAAAACACAGTCTGCAAGAACTTCTTCCCTTTGTTTTTCTTTTTTTCTTCTTTTGTGGCTAAAATAAAAACATCTACATGAAGCACTTTGTTCAAAATGAATGTTCTAATTCACAAAAATGGTTCTTTAAAAGTGTACTCATGTACACCAAGACAATAAGAAAGCAATTTTCAAACAAAAGCAATTTTCAAAAAGCTGTGCTGACACTAGCTCAGTCAGATGAATTCTATGCCCACTTGACCTCCAATCATACTGTTCATTTCATCATCCTGATGAAAATTGGTGGGCACATGATGTTTGGTCATCCTAGCTGAAAGGGAATGCAGTTGCAGACAGACATATTTTCCTAAACAATATCATCTTTCAAGTAATATAAGGTGAAAACACAAAATGGCCTCATTGTTTTCACAAGTGTTGCTTCTGATGAGTTAGATTTATCTTAGTACAGATAACAGAAATGGGAGAAAATGTCTGGACATTGGTTTGGTGAAAGAACAGTTCCAGATGAAGCTAGCCTGGCTTGATTCCCATATAAGAGGGGAGATTATGGAGTTGAGGAGAGGATGGAGAGTGAGAAAGGACAAAAAACAGAGAAAAGGTGAGAAACAGAACTGTTTTTTCAGCAAGTATGTTCTTCTAGCAAAACCTAGAAGTAACAGAAAACCAGGCACGTATCAAATGAGAGATTAGTTACATAACTCCAGAATACCCTCTGCTTTCAGAGATTGCCACTGTGACTAACTATTCTTTACTCTGAGTTTAGTTTAATTGAGAAAGAAAGTCTGGTGACCCCCCCTTTTTTTTTTAACTATAGAGACCACAATTTCAATTAAAGCCATATATACAGTAAGTTAGATGTGAAAAGTCCTGACTATGGTACGCTTGCATTTCAAGAACTAGTAGGTCAGAGAATTAAGTTTGTGAACTCATCCTATAAAAAATGCTACATAACTCATTGTTGAATATCACTATGGTCACATTCAAAGTATACTCTTTGGGAAGCTATGCACTGAGGCCAATGCCTAGTCTAACCTTTAAAGCACTTTTTCTGAGATGAGGTCATGAACTTGACTATAAGACCTTATATGATGACAGCTCTGATGGCCATTCCAGAAAAAGAGTTCCATAGTTGTTTTGAAAGGTGGACTAGGCTCTGCGGTTGGTACATAGCTTCCCAAGGTGAGTAATTTGAATGTGACCTTACAGTCAGCAATGACTTAGGTAGCACTTTTTCTAGAATAAGTTCACAATTTACTCATCTGACCATTGAACAAATGTCTGATAAGGTTAAACAAAAAGTATGTTCAGTGGAAGACTATGTCATTATTAAAATCATTTCTCTAAAAATGAGACAATAATGTATCAAAAAGTACACCACACTTGTGTTATTACACTTTATATTTAATGACCTTTCTTTGAGGACCACTGATGTACTATCTTAAGATATAAACATGCATAAGACAGTCTCTGTCCAGGAAAAGTTTGCAGTAGGGCAGGGGTAGCAGAAGAAAAGTGAAGTTCAGAGTGGTGATTTCTACAGCAGAGGATATGGAAGATTCCTGTGCTATGAGATCAAAGAGAGAACAAAGTAAGCAGGCTTAGGGAAAATTGTTAGAGAAAATGTTTCACATAGAAGTGAAGACTTGAAATAGATCTTGAAGGAACAGTAGTTGTTGATCAAGACCAAAGAGTTTATCGGACTAGAGAAGAGGGGATTCTGAACGAAAGCAGCAACTATTCCAAGGCACAGAGGAAAGAATCTCTGAAGAATAATAAATGGTTTCGTTTACATGGGGTTTCAAATGAAACATATTAGAGAGATTATGATTAGAGAGGGAGTTGAAAAATAAAATCAGGCCAAATGTAGAGGGCATTGTGTGCAAAATAGAGGTTTAACATGAAGAATATACACAGAACAAATTCAGTTTCTCCGACAGAGCTCTGTGAACATGGACTTGACATGGAAAGTCCAAGGTCATGAAGTTGCACGGGTCTCGATCGCAGCATTCTACAATGAAATCACCAGGTCTGCCACTCAGAAAACTCTACATATTGAACTAATGGATGGATGAATGAAAACAGAAATATGCAACAGAATCAATTTACTTGCAGAAGAGATGGAAGTACAAACACAAATGCTACAACATGCATGAAGTCCATATGTCTATAATGACTGCCTTTACATTAGCCAAGAAATCATGGTGATTAAAAACAAAGAAGGCTTACAAAAACATTACACTTGCCAATAGTAACTGGAGAAAAATATACTGTGTTTTTGTCCTTATTTGCTTTTATGTTTCACACAAATTAATCTCAAATGCACTGCTTTGAATGTATATGGAAACCTAAAATTAGTTCAATTCTATTGGGAGGGGACTCAGAGCATCATTTTTAAATGGTTGAGACACTAAAATTAAAACTTATTACTTGGGGTTTCATTTTGTCAGTGTCCAAATAACTATTTTTTATACCTTTTCATATTAAAACAAAATATTCATGTCTAAGCTCTGAGTAAACCGCACATTAATACTTAAAAGAGCTGTAGATATTTAGATTAAGAGCAAATAGCTCTAGAAATGTCATTATCCAAAATGCCTATATAGTCCAGCCTTTCTTTGCAATTGCCTTCACAACATTGGGTTAGTTTATGACAAGATAGCAGCAGGATGAGGACAAAAGGAACAAGCATTAAATTTCAGGCTGACGATTAATAATGCTATAGCAAGAAAGACATTAATGAAGTAACAGAGGAGCAGGTCAAAAGTAATTTTCATATGTCAGCGTGCACAAAGACATAACAAAAAGATTCACACACAAAAGGCTGTGCATGAAAGGCAGGGAAAAAATTCTCTGACTGGCAATTGTGCTGCGTACATTCTAGAAGGCAAGGGTTTTTGAAAGGCATTTAGCTTTAAACCACTCAGTGTTCCTTTGAATGTCCTCAGCAAGACCAGGAATGGAAGATTCAATTTTCAAAGATAATTGTGTCAGATAACTGTCTCATGCCTTTTCAGCAAGAATCTGATAAACACCTAATTACTAACCAAGCGATTTTAGAGTTCCACAGCTGGGCCAGTGAGAAGGCTGCCGGGAAAGACTTGGTCATCCAATGTATCAGGAGAAAATGCAGTTGGATTGCAAGTTAATTTCACTTATTTGGATAATGAAATCTCACCAGCGATCCTGAGGAATAATTTGTTATTTTAAGAAAAGAGTATACATTTCAATATACATCAGGGTTAGCCACATAAATAACTGCTTGCTGCAACCCATCCAAAACAATCTATTGAAAATAAAAATAGGTTCTATTGGTATTTCAGGCAGTTTATTTTCTTTAGGTAAGCTTTTTGCAAGTATGTGATGGCATTGTGCTACTTTGCCAGAAAAGGGAAACAAAATAACTAATATTATTGAATGTTAGAACCTGGCTAAGATCTTTTAATAGAGCTATAAGCCATATACCTCTTCATTTAGTTTTTATTTTTATTTATATATTTTTATTTGGGGTTCATTGAGGGTACAAAGAATTAGGTTACACTGATTGGGGTTGTTAGGTAAAGTCCCTCTTGTAATTGTGCCCCGCCCCCAAGAGGTGTGCCATGTATGGTGACCCTCCTCCCTCCCCCCTCCCCTCTCCCATGTCCCTCATCCCCTTTCCCTCCTTGTATTAGCTCATCTACTGCCTTCATATTAGAATTGAGTACCTTGGATTCTTGCTTCTCCAGTCTTATGATGCTTTATTAAGAAGAATATACAACTCAGCTGACTCTTGACTAATTCTGAATGTGACTGTGTATCACATTCCTGGCCGTTACCTGTTATGCCCCATTGTCTAGTCCATGTTGTCATATGTATTATAAAGCCACATATTAAAGTCCAATTTTATTTACCACTTTGACATCTGCTGAAATCAGGATGACCTCAAATGGCCTATTTGAAGTTCCCCTTCCCACTTTCCTCTCAGGGAGAAGGTCCTCTATCCCAGCAACCCTCCTTATCCAGGGGACCAAACATAGTTAGTTCTCCAAGTAGCACATTTCATTACCCTGACAGCCCAAGGAATTATTCAACACATCCTCCTGGAGGAACCAAGGGATGACTTACCCTCCTGATAATGCAAAGTTCCTCACAACCTCTGGTTTTCCCTGTGTTCTAGGGGCTATTGTTCTAGGTGGATGGGACCCTCTTCCCCGAGGCTGTGATTATATGTAATAAACCGCTGCTGATCTCATTTGTCCAACTCTGGGTATTTTGTGTTCAACAACCCCCAATACCCTAAGGAAGGCCCTCCTTCCCAATAAGGAGATTCACAGGTGATTAAAACATCATAGACACATTCAGATTGGTCCAAAAGCATAGGTTCACTTCTTCTTATAGTAAACGTGCCATTTTGAGAGGGGGGGACTTTCAAAGTGTTGCCAAACTGTGGAGATATGGAAGGGCAAATAAAATGATTGAAGGTGCTGAGAAAAATGCTTTTCAGTCAATGGTCCCTGATAAGATGTCCTGACATGTACTGAACATGTCCTTCAATTCTTTCACATAGTGACTACTTGTGCAAAATGATAGAAGATAGACCGCAAAGAGGAAGCTAGAAATAGAAAAGGAAAATAATGGACCTAATTACCGAAGGACAATCAGAAAAGGGATTCATCCATGGGATAGGTAAAACTGACTGTGTTTCAGCAAGTTATACGCAACAGAATTCCTCAGGTAGGAGTTATTCTTTCAATAACAATTTTCATCCAAAAGATAAGAAGATGTCCGGTTGGTAGAGGTGAGTTTTTTCAACGCTTTGACACCCTGCCATGCGTTTTCTCTATTTGGCATGATTTCCATTTTTTGTCCTTAAGTTAGCCCTATTTAAGACAAGTTTCAGATCAGAGTGGAATGGATCAGAATGTATAGGGAAAATCAAAGCAAACAGAAAATAGCGACAGCATGTAGAAGGTGAATATATTATTTTCTAGCTAAAATTGTCTTATGATCACTATTAATGATAATTATTGAATGTTTCTACATTTATGTGTGAAATTAAGGAATTTGAAATATTGCTGAACTTTTAAAATAGTGAAATATTATGTGTGATCATTTTTAAAAATGCTTTTTGAGTAAAGCACTCTTGGTGCTATATGTATAAGGTGCACTGATCTTGAGTGTACAACTCATTAAAACTGTACACATATATATGTATACAAATACACACATTCATCCGTCAGCTTCAGCAAGTAAAAAAACATTCTCTGCATTCAAATTTTCCCTTGTGCTTCTTTCTAGTAAATTCTCCCCTCTTGCAACTTAGTAAACCATTTTTTGATGTCTCTCTAATTTTTCATTTTCTTGAGCGTCATATAAACTAAATCATTTGTAGTAAATATCAATTTGTGTCTCACAAATGTTTGTGAGATTAATTCAGGATAGTTTGTTTAATTGTAGTTTGGCACTTTTTTTTATTACTGCATTATATTCCATTATGTGAATATACCAAAATATACTTATCTCTTTTCCTATTGACAGGCATTTGTTTTATAAGACGTTATTGAATGTTATCATTAAAACTTATGTTGCTATTCCCATACAAGTTCTTCACATGGGCTCCTTCACAGGCTATATCTATCTAAGTGTATTTGTCTTGTACATTCAGGGTAGTTTTCTCAAAGGCTTGATTTCAGTATGTCATTTTTACTCTAAAAACCATTCATAGTGGCCTTCTTTTTTTTTTTAATTGAGTCATAGCTGTGTACAATAATTCAATCATGGGGTACAGTGTGCGGGTTTCACATACAATCTGAGATATTTTTATCAACCTGATTGACATAACATTCATGAGATTTTCTCATTTACTATGCGAAAATAATTTTGATCCGTATTTAGAAGTTT